>RJWJ010016462.1:0-34635 GCA_004363605.1 Indri indri
CAATCTTTTCGCCATTTCATAGCAGACTTTAATTTTTTAGGATCAGTTGAAAAAAGTTGCTTGCTGCTTTAGAAAAAACTGATTCAGAAATTATGAAATTGCTAAGCTGTGCTCTGGTATCAAATGCAGGTTTTCTGCTAAGGTCTTTTGTAAAGGATTAGAAGAATGTAGAATCTTCACAACCTACAGAAATTAGTCAACCTTTCAAGGTTGGATAAAGTTTGATATTATTGAGGAAAAAATTGGCTTAAAAGACAATAATGATTACACTTTCTCTTTGTTCAGATAAGAACCAATAGTTGATGCACCATAGCTCCTTTGACTTCCTTTAGTTGTTAGGGTGATTTCCTCTTGCTAATTATTTCCCAGATTAATTTTAGCACGACTCTGCTTTACTTACCTTCCATCTCATGCCAAGAAGGCATCTATTTAGGAATCTCTGCCTCTGCATAGCTGGGATATTTTGGGCATGGTGCTCTGACCAGCAGCTGAAGTGCTGGCCATGAGCTACTGACACCTGTTGAAAAGTGCCGTTAGTTTTAATTTCTAAAACCTCTGAAGTTTTTTACATAGGTTAATTATGAGATCACTTAGTATATCCTATTTAATTATTCATTAAGCACAAATTTAGTAATTGTCATGTGGCAGACAGTATTTTAAGAACTAAATATTAAGGAGTTTTTTTGTTTATTTGGAACACAGTTGTTTGCTTCCATAGTGAAACTTGGGGTTTGTCATGTATTAATACAACAGTGACTGTATTTCTCAAAACACGCTGCCATATTGGGTTTCTATAAAATTCTCTAAATTTTATTTATAACACTGTAGGGGCAGCTCAAGTTTTGCAGTAACAAACTTTTTTAAGGTCTGAAGTAGGAACTATTTGAAACTTACGAGGCACTCTTTGATTATGGGAGGTATATTTTGATCTATAAAATAATTGGCAAATAAGGCACCCTTGAAGTATTGCTATTAAATGCTTCTACATTAAAGAGTTTGATCTGAATCAAATGATCTATGAATTATTCATAGTGTAGTATTCCTTAATTCTTAACTCCAAATTTAGGAGAAAGAGTTTACAATGTTAGGCAATTGAAGCCTGTTTGTTTGTGTTTTTTTCCTTTTGAGAAAATTTTCCTAGTATAAATTAATGGTCCCCTGGGAGCATTATGTTCAGAGAATGAGAATTTCAGGACCCATTGTTATTAAGTGATGGAAAATGGAGATGAGACAAACCTGACTGCATTACTCTTGCACCACCACTCCCTACTCTCCCAGATATTTTTGATATGCTTGAAATGTCTTGCCTGTGATATTTTTAATTCAAATATATATTCTGTACAATGTTGGAAAAAAATGGGCACTTTTTATTTGAAAGTACAATAAATGCAATTCTCATTTTAAAATTTACAGTCTCTGTGAAAACGTGAAAATTAGAGTTACTCTATGTCTTTTTTAAAAAGTTAATTCAAAAGAGATTTTACATTCCCACCAGCAGTGTCAGAGATCCAGCTTTTCTGTATCCTTGCCAGCATTTGATGTTGCCACTATTTTTTTACTTTATCTCTTGCAGTATGTGTGGGGATAACTTGTTTGGCCTTAATTTGCATTTTTCAAATGGCAGGTGATACTGAATATCTTTTCATGTTTATTTGCTATTGGTAATCCTCTTCTGTGAAATTTTTCTTCATTTCTTTGCCCATTTCCTAATTGGTTTTTGTTGTTGTTGTTGTTGTTTTTTGTTTTTTGTTTTTTTTTTTTAACTCTTGAGTTTTGGTAGTTCCGCACATATTCTACAGACAAGTTCTAGTTAGATGTGTGGTTTGCAAGTATTTTTTTTCCCAATCTGTAGTTTGTCTTTGCATTCCCAATGAGGCCTTTTGTAGAGCAGAAGTTTTTAATTTCATGAAGGCCAATTTATTGAGTGAGAACTTTTTCTTTTTGGGTTGTGTTTTTGGTGTTGTGTCTCAAAATTCTTACCATGCTTTAGGTACTGAAAGTTTCCCCATTTTTTTTCCTAAAAGTTTTGTAGTTTTACATTTAAGCCTATGATCTATTTTGAATTAATTTTTATATATTAGTTGAGGTTTAGGTGGGTTTTTGTTGTGGTTTTTTTTTTTTCTTCTGTCTATGCATGGTAGTCAGTCAGTCCAGTACCATTTGTTGAAAAATCTATACTTCCTCCTTTGAATTGCTTTTGCATTTTTGTGAAAAATTAGTTGAACCTGTTTGTGTGGTCTGTTTCTGCGTTGTCTATTCTTTCTCATTGATCTATGTGTTTTTCCTTCTGCCAGTACTACAGTGTTGAGTATTATAGCTATATAGTAAGTCTCGAAATTGGGTGGACTAATTCTTCCCACTTTTTCTTTTTCAAACTAGTTTTAGCTTTTTCTAGTTCCTTTGCCTTTCCATATAAATTTTAGAATAATCTTCTCTGTTGGTGTAAAACATCTCATTTATTTTGATAGTTGTAGTGTAGTAACTAAACATACAGTTATCATAGTTACCAGCAATCGCAGTTTGGAACATTTATCCCAGAGAAATGAAAACTTGTTCAACAAGTCTGTGCACGAGTATTTATAGTAGCTTTATTTGTAATAGCCAAAAACTGGAAACAACCAAATGTCCTTCAGTAGGTGAATGTCTAAGCAAATTGTGGTATATTCATCCCATGGAATGCTACCCAACAATAAAAAGGAGCATACTATTGATAAATGCAACAACTTGTATGGATCTCAAAAGCATTATGCCAAGTCCAGAAAATCACATACTGTGTGATTCCATGTGTAACATTCTCAAAATGACAAAATTAGAAATGTAGAACACAGTGGTGGTTGCCAAGACTTAGGAATGGTTGGGAGCAAGGGGTGGGTGTGACAGAGCTTTGTGGTGATAGATTAGTTCTATATCTTTTTGCACGAATCTGCACATTATAAAATGGCATAAAATTATATATACACATTGAACCAATGTCAGTGTCTTGGTTTTGATACTCTGTTGTAGTTATATAAGATGTCACCATACGGAGAAACTGGGCAAAGGGTACATGGGACCTCTCTACACTATTTTTATGACTCTTCATGAATCTATTATTATTTCAAATTAAATTTTTGAGTACTTTTATGTATTGTAGGTGTACTTGATTTTATTTCTGTAAAAGCAAGACATACCTTAGTCTAGTCATGAACATTTTAGAAATAAGCAGAATTCATTTGGTAAAGTAGATTTATTTTAAATCTTCTCCAAAAGAGGGAAACTAAATAATATAAGGGAAATATCACACAGTTAATATACTCTTCCAGATGGGGGTTTTCAGTCTACCTTTCTTTTCTTAATGCATTAGCCTGCTGAAAGAAAAGTAAAATCTCTGTAACATGCTTGTTATTCTAAGATTATTTCAATCATAAGATAAATTTTATATTGTACCATTGTCCTGGATTTAGTATTTAAATTGTAAGTAGACAAGAGCTTTTCAAGTTCTTGAGTTAAAAAAACTATGTATATAATACCTTTTTTTGAGCCTCAGTGTTTGTAAACTACCTCTCTGTAAAATGGAGGCAACCTGCCTACTTAGTTTTGTCTGATTGAATGTGAAATGCTTAGCACAGTGCTTGTCCATGTGGTAGCAGTTTTACAAAGTATTTAGCCGAGAATCTCAATTTTTAATGAGATTGTAAAAAATGGAAATTTCCACATGGATTATCATCTGTGCCTGGGTATCTTTCTTCTTAGACATTCTTTTGCCATGAAAAATACATTCTCTAGTTTGTGGCCAGTAAGCAGACAGTTTCCACCATCAGTAATCAGGATAGGGACAGAATGAGGCATGAAAGGGATTAATCTTTTTGTCCTTTTTACCTTTAGCCCTTAGTATTTTGGGGACTTTTTTTAGCCTTCTCAAAATTAAAACAATAGATTGTTTTTGAAAATGCATATTACACATTTACTCAAGCTTTTCGTAGTTCTTGTATTAAAAACAATAGGAAACTTTTCAGATTTCTTATGTCTTGATAAATATTTCAATTTTCATATGATACTTACATTAACTTTTTGTTCCTCTCAGGTTTCCTTTTAATTCACAGTGAACGAGAACAATGTTCTACGCACATTTTGTCCTCAGTAAAAGAGGGCCTCTGGCCAAAATTTGGCTAGCGGCCCATTGGGATAAGAAGCTAACCAAAGCCCATGTATTTGAGTGTAATTTGGAAAGCAGTGTGGAGAGTATCATCTCACCAAAGGTATGTTTGATGTTATTTCTATTTATTTTGTTGATGGTTTATTGATATGTGAAATAGAACTTATAAAACAACTTTTTAGGTAGACATCTGTGTATATTGGAGGCAAGAAAAATCCATAGATTGATTATCCAAAGTTTTGCTCTGTTATTATATGAAGTCTTTATCACTGCTAGATATTTGTTACGATCACAGCTTGATTTTTCTCTTTAAAAATTCTCTAAGTGCGCAGGTATTTTCATTTGCCTGTTTTAATGGCAGATAAGCATAAGGTGGGGCAGTGTCCAAATATTTTATATTTAGCTTTCTAGGTGTTAGAAACATGTACTTAAATATGTGTATAAGTGTTCCTGATTTAGGAATTTACAAAATATTCAAAATAAGAGACCCATTAATTAGAAAAGGGTTCAGGGGCCAGATCTAACTGTCTTATTCACATGGCAAATATTATCCATATCACTTGCTTTATTACATCAGTTTCACAGGCCTACATGCTTTTTCTTGAAGATACTAAGGTTTTTCCCTATCTTAGAACTTTTGGACTTGCTATGTCCTTTCCAAGGAGCACTCTTTTCCTAATATTTGCTCCCTTACTTAATTACTGTCTGTCTCCCACTAGGATGGAAGCCCCATGAATGTCTTTATCTGCCTTGTTCACTGATCTGTTCCTAGAGGAGCATTTATTGACATCCTCTGAAACTGTTCTGAAGCAGTGGTTTCCACACTTAGGTGGATTTCACAAATATTAATAGTATAACTTAAAGTAATAATTCATGGGGCTTTTGCTTTGCCAAGAAAAGCTTTTAAAACACACAGATGTAATTACCATCTACTATCATTAGCATTTCATTAAAGAACAGACATAGAAGGAGTAATCTCAAAGGAAAAACCCTTAAATATAATTTGCATATATATTTACATCTGCATTTTAAAGGTTTTTTTCCTGCACCTTGTATTTACATATACATACACACCTGTGCACACCAATCACATACATGCACCAACTATCTTCTTGTGAAAATGTTCCATATCACAGCTACATGGACAGGATTGGGAACTACTCATCTTAGGTCAGTTTGGACAATGTTGGCATACTGTGTTAGATAAAAAGAGGAGTTTTTATTGCTGAAAGAGTAAGGGAAATCTCAGCAAAATAAAGCTGGGGATGTGGCAGAATCTTATTCAGAAAAGTTATGTGGAAAGTGTATTTTTTTAGGTAGGGGAAGTGAAAGATTGTGCTTGGAATTACAGTAGAGTTTCCATTTGCATATGGAATTTTGCCTGGTTAGAGTTATCACTAATGGAATTTGTTAGTATTAAAGACATTTATATCATTCTTTCTTTCTAAGAATATTAATTTGAAAATTTTAATAAAATGAAAACTTTACAAACAGAAAGAGGAAAACACATAGTCTGTAATTCTGTCACCTAGAGAAATCTCTAGTGATATTTTGGTATGCCTGGTAGACTTTTGTATGTGCATGTGTAATACACATAGTTTTTTTTATGTATGTGTACTCAAAAGCTGCATTATGTTGCAGTAACAAGGCTGCACTCAGGAACAGACCCACCATCATTTTTAATGGTTGGAATTTACAATGTCATAGCCTCTTATCCACAGAACTTATATAAAATTTGAAGTAGACTTGACCTAAGCTGAAGTAATTTAAATATTTATAAGTTTACTATGGAAATGCTTATGTGCGTGATTGTGGGGGGCTGCTCTGGCCCATCTTAGGAATATTATGTGTATGTATTTGTGTGTGTACATACTGCATTGGCCTTACTATAATCAGAAAGCTCTGAATTCTAAAACACCTTTGGCCCCTAGGATTTCAGGTAAGCAATTACAGAGCTATAAATCGTTGGGTTGTACGTGATTTATTTTATGTTTCTCTTCTCTTTTGAGCAGTTTACATTATTTCTAATTTTCTGAAATTTGATTCTTGTCCTGTACTATGCAACTGTTAAAAATGATAGAAGAATAGTACAACAGAGAAAAGATAGTCTTTTCAACAAATAGTGCTAGAATGACTGGACATCAACATGCAAAAAAAAAGAGAGAAAGAAAGAAAGAAAAGAAACAAGCTAAAAAGACCTTATGCCCTTCAAAAAAAAATCAACTCAAAATGGATCATAGACCCAAATGAAAAACACAAAACTATGAAACTCCTAGGAGATCATATAGTAGAAAATCTAGATGATCTTGGATTTGGTGATGACTTTTTAGATACAGCACCAAAGGCACTATTCGTGAGGAAAAAGATTCATAAGCTGGACTTCGTTAAAATTAAAATTTTATACTCTGCAAAAGACACTGTTAAGAGAATGAAAAGACAAGCCACAGACTGGGATAAAATCTTTACAAAAAAACATATGTAATGAGTGTTATCCAAAATATGCAAAGAACTAAAACTCAACAGTAAAACAACCCAATTAAAAAATGAGCCAAAGACTTTTAACAGACACCTCACCAAAGAAGATACACAGAAGACAAATAAGCATATGAAAAGATACTCCACATGATATGTCATCAGGGAAATGCAAATTATCAGGTCATTAAATATGAAATGTCCAATTTCAAATCAATAATGTAGTTTATTATATATCAAAGAAGAAGCAGTATAGTTAATCAAAGTATGTACCTAAACTATCAGCACAGGTTTGCCTTCTTAATGGTAGCTTGTTCATGCCAGCAATGAGGAAACCTGGAAACCAAGTGGCAGTGAAATCGCCAAAGGTTTTTTCCACAGTTTGTGGAGTTGAATATTTTTCCTTCCAAGAAATGGTCCAAAGCCTGGAAGAACTGGTAGTCAGTTGGTGCAAGGTCTGGTGAATACAGTGAATGACAAGAGTGTTTCCAAGTCCCACGTCTGTAGTTTGAGCAGCACTGTTTGTGTGACATGTGGTTGAGCATTGTCTTGCAAGAGGATTGGCCTGTCTCTGTTGACCAGCGACTGCTTAATTGCAAGCATCCCCATCATTTCATCCAGTTGGTTGCAGCAGACATTCGCTGTAATTGATTGACCAGATTTCATGAAGCTGTAGTGAATAATACCAGTACTGGACCACAAAACAGACACCATTAGCTTTTTTTGATGAATATGCAGTTTTGGGCTATGTTTTGGCACTTCATCTTTATCCAACCATTGTGCTGAACTCTTGCAATTGTCAGAAAGAATCCATTTTTCATCACATGTAATAATAAAGTGTAGAAATGGTTCGCCTTTATGTCATGACAGCAAAGAAAGGCAAGCTTCAAGACAATTTCTCTTCCGACACTCATTTAACATGTTAATTGCCATGTGAGTTTTACTTAACACACACTAATTTTGAACCCAGGGCCTCTTGAAGCATGTATAACTCACACTTCTCTTCACCTTGGGAGCCTCAAGAATTGTAGTGTATAACTCACAGAAAACAATAAGAAATAACGTTTTTCATTAAATTAGAAAGTATCGTTAGGCCGGGCGCGGTGGCTCACGCCTGTAATCCTAGCACTCTGGGAGGCCGAGGCGGGCGGATCGTCCTGAGCTCAGGAGTTCGAGACCAGCCTGAGCAAGAGCGAGACCCCGTTTCTACCAAAAATAGAAAGAAATTAATTGGACAGCTAAAAATATATATAGAAAAAATTAGCCAGGCATGGTGGCGCATGCCTGTAGTCCCAGCTACTCGGGAGGCTGAGACAGTAGGATTGCTCAAGCCCAGGAGTTTGAGGTTGCTGTGAGCTAGGCTGACGCCACGGCACTCGCCCCAGGCAACAGAGTAAGACTCTGTCTCAAAAAAAAAAAAAAAAAAAAAAAGAAAGAAAGTATCGTTTTGTTTTCGAAGTTTTACTTCTATTTTCGTAGTAAAACACCATGGCCCCAAGGAAAAATATTTTTTTCTAGTATGGCAGTCAGTGTGTTAATTCATGCAACACCCAATGATCCAGCTTCTTTACCTTGCCAGTTTGTTTCAAATGATCCAATATTGTTGGAATAGTAACGTCAAACCTTGCCGTTAATTCACGTGTAGGTTGAGGTGGATTCACTTCCACTACAGATTTCAGCTCATCATTATCCACCTTGGTCTCAGGTTGCCCATATGGCTCATTTTCAAGATTAAAATCACCAGAACAGAACTTTTCAAAACATCAGCTTACTGTGCCTTCATTAGCCACATCCTTTCCAAACACTTAGTTGATATTGTGAGCTGTTGGCTCTGCACTGGTTCCACTACGGAACTCATATTCAAAAATAACTAGAGTTTTTGACTTACCCATGGTTTCCCAAAAATTGCTCTAAAAAAAATTTGAAAGATAATCAAAAGCCAAACTGCATTTGAAAGAATGAGGGTGTGCCTTCACAATAAAAATAAAACAAGTGTCAAAGTGAAATGTCAGAGATAACAACCGTCAGACTTAATATTTAAGGAAATTGGACATTTCATACTTATAACCTAATAATGCGATACCACCACATACTTAGTAAAATGGCCAAAATCCAAAATACCGACAACACCAAATACTGGCAAGGATGTGAAGAAACAGGAACTCTCATTCATTGCTGGTGGAAATGCAAAATAGTACAGCCACTTTGGGGAAGACATTTTGGTGGTTTCTTACAAAACTAAACATAATCTTACCCATACAGTTCAGCTCCTTGGTATTTACTCAAAAGAGTTGAAAGCTTATGTCTATACAGAAACTTACAGGTGTTTATAGCAGCTTTATTCATAATTGCTAAAACCTTCGAAGCAGCTAAATAAGATGTCCTTAAATGCATATTACTTAATAAAATAAACCAATCTGAAAAGGCTACATACAGTGTGATTCCAGCTATAGTACACTCTGGAAAAGGCAAAATTGGGGAAACAGTAAAAAGATAAGGGCTTTGGGAGGCAAAGCACATAGGATTTTTTTAGGGCAGTAAAGCTATTCTGCATGATACTGTAATAGTGAATACATGTCATTGTACATTTGTCCAAACTCATGGACAGGCGTGAACTCTTATGTAAACTATGGGCTTTGGGTAATGAAGTCTCCATGTAAGTTTATCAGTTAGAATAAATGTACCACTCTGATGGGAAATGTTGATAGTGGGGCCAGCTGTGCATGTAGTAAGGAAAGAGGTATATGGGAAATCCATGTACCTTCTACTAAGGTGAGGTCTCAACCTAAAACTGCTCTAAAAAATAGTTCATTTAAAGAAATGGTGGTAGAGCTTTTCTTGAATATGGTCTTGCAACAACCAGTGTAATATATTTTAATACAGTTTTGATGTATATACACACACATGAAAAAAAATTACATGTATATTTACTTACAAAAACATAAATATAGGAAAGCCTAGAAGGCATACCAAGATATTATTAAAGATTTCTGTAGGTGATTGGATTACAGGTTGTTTTTATTTTCTTTTTTAAACCATTTACTAAACATTTGTTAAATCTTTGTTCTCATCCTTAAGTCTTTCCTTAAGATTGATGTTTAGGAATATAATTGATGGGCTAAGTGTTACACATATTTTTAAGATTTCTGCGGCCGGGCGCGGTGGCTCACGCCTGTAATCCTAGCACTCTGGGAGGCCGAGGCGGGTGGATCGCTCAAGGTCAGGAGTTCGAGACCAGCCTGAGCAAGAGCAAGACCCCGTCTCTACTAAAAAATAGAAAGAAATGATCTGGACAACTAAAAATATACATATATAGAAAAAATTAGCCGGGCATGGTGGCGCATGCCTGTAGTCCCAGCTACTTGGGAGGTTGAGGCAGAAGGATTGCTTGAGCCTAGGAGTTTGAGGTTGCTGTGAGCTAGGCTAACGCCATGGCACTCACTCTAGCCCGGGCAACAAAGCGAGACTCTGTCACAAAAAAAAAAAAAAAAAAAAAAAAAGATTTCTGATATACATTAACAGTTTGCTCTCTGGCGATATTGTACTAGTTAGCACTGCTGGTCAAATTATATGAGAACTTGTTATTTTCTATTTTTTTATAGGTATACTTAGATAAGTAAAGGGAAAAGGGAGAAGTTGTATACTCTTTTGGAAATTGATGTGTGTGGCTAATGTTTAATATCCTAAGCAAATATTATGAGTGTTTGGCTTAAAAGCATAAATTTTTTTTTGTAGTATGTGCAGAGTACTTTGTATGCCATTAGGCTACTACAAAAGCATATGAAATAATCTTATATATGAAGATTTGCACTAACAGTCACAAAGCAAAGCATACAGTTCACGAATAATGTAAAAGATTGTAGTGTGTATGAGAGAGTGAGTAACTTCAAATTTTTTAAATTATTTCTAAGTTTTTATTCGACTTTTTTTTTTTTTTAATTGTAACAGGATGTAAAGATATTTCCACAGACTGAACTAGCCTGAAAATTTCTAATGTTTGCTTGGTGTGCAGTTATTGTGGGAAATGTTGGTTTATTTGTTTGGAACAATTGTCAGATGTGTGACTCAATTGCAACTATAAGCTCACATGCTTTTTCTCTCTTCTCTCCCCTACTTCCCCATTGGAAGAGTCCCTGGCACCCTTCACAGAGCTTTCCCTGAATACGTAGCCTTTGGTCTTTATTATACTTACAGTCTGTAACACACACTAACTCAAAAGCAAATTTGCATTTTACCTACTCGGAGGCTAAACTGTGAACCAGACTAATCCAGAAAGAAAGCCTCTGCCCAAACACCACTTTTCGAAAGTTACTAGTTCTAGACACGGTAATGGTGAACAGATTTTTTTTTTTCTCTTATCTTAGGTGAAGGTGCAGTTAATATTAATTTTAAATTTCATAAGACCACATAAAAGTAGAATCTGTTTTTCCATTAGGAACAATATTTTAATTGGAAATTTTTTGTATCAGGGATTTGGCATCTGTTAAGTCCTAGATTTGATCATAAATTTGGTATAACTTTGGATATCTAAAAATTTATAGCTATAAACTTCATAATTTATGTCATAAGTCACATAAAATACCCATAAATGTAGAGCCTGAGAGTCACAAGTGGGGTCTAGAATACTATAGAGAGTGTACATATAACTTAAAATATAGCATTTTATTTTACATGTAATACACTAATCATAATTTAAACTTTAAGCAAATGTTTAACAATTTTCTTGTTACCTTAGCATTTTGTAAGTTCTATGGCGTGATTTGGGAAACTATCTGGGGAAGTTTGAGTTTGTATTACTTTGATCTTTCAATAAAATTTTCTTATAATAACCAGAGGAATTTCGAATACTTATGTTCAAATTAGGTATGTGTCTCATTCTTTTTCTAACTACTGCCTCTCACCCCGTATACTAGATCCCACATTAGCATTGATCAAGATCAAGATCTACCTTGAAAAAAGGCTAAGCAGTGTATTTTCTGGTTAAAAAAGATGGGTACTGTTATCCTTCTTCAGTTAATACACTTTCCAAACTGTTGTTCTTTATCAGTTGGTGTGCTTTCCAATTAAGTAATAGAAACTTAATTAAAAATGGCTTAAATGATAAGGGAAATAACAGTTTTACTTAACTAAAAGTTTGGAAGCAGGAAAAAGATCTAAGATTGATTTAGCAGCTTGATGATGCTATCCAAGGACTCACACAGTCTTTAGCTTGTGGGCTTTTTGTCCTTGTACTTAAGGTGTTGTGGTTACAGGGTGATTGCATACAGCACCACACCAAGCCCTACCTACTCACAAAGCAGGAATGGGTGAAGGAAAGAGGCATTCTTTTTTTATTGGAAAAATCCTCAAAAACCCTTTGGCATAATTTACACCCGTTTCTCAACTGGCTGATCTGTGTTACATGCCCACTTAAGAACAGTCTTAGCAGAGAGGAGTGAGTTAATTATTTTTCAAGGCTGGGAACATTTGCTTTTCAAACAAAATTTGAGTTCAGTTAGCCAGCAAGGAGCTGTGGCTCTGGATTAGCAACCAAAAGTGCTTCCTAATGGGCTGATGACACAATCCATGGAATGGCTTAGTACTACCTTCAAGTTTATATTAATTCATGCATTACTGCCCAGTCTATCTTTTGGGGATACTCAGGGAATTTATACGTAAAGACAGTGAAAAATAAAATACAGGTGATTATGAGGCAACTTTAAAATAAATGATAAAAGTATGAAAAAATAAAGTAAAAATTCCTATAGACAGTACAAAATGCAAGCTGTGAAGTATGATTACCTCTGAAACTATAAAATTTATAAATTAGATTAATATTAATGCTTTATTCATAGGTGAAGATGGCATTACGGACGTCAGGACATCTCTTGCTGGGAGTAGTTCGAATCTATCACAGGAAAGCCAAATACCTTCTTGCCGACTGTAATGAAGCATTTATTAAGATAAAGATGGCTTTTCGGCCAGGTATTGTTGCACTTTTTTTCTTTTTACTGTGGAATTTCTCATGTTTTCTGTGGAAAATAGCTAAACACATATTCTAGATCAACATGTTTTGTTTTATTGCAATATAATAAACCCATCAGAGATAGGGCAGGGCTTGAGGAGGTAATGGTTAAAGGGAGGAAACCTACTTTACTTGCCGTCTGTTCTACCTATGAAGTAATGGAAATCACCCCTTTTTTGATCTTCCTTTGGAGCTACCTTTTTCTTTTAACCCTTTTTTCAGTGTTTACGTAGAACTAAGTCATCGGAGGTTAAAATGTTGAAAACTAATTGTTAACATGATGATTTTTTTAAGAAAAGATAATCTTAACGATTTTATATTTTTTCTGAATAATTTTAGTGTACTCTTAAAATCAGATTCACTTTTTGAGCCTTTTCATTAAATGTTCTTTGTAGTTATTTTGTTTTAGGTAATGTTTGGCTCTAAAACTGGACTCTGCCAACCAAACTTCCCTCGGAGTATGGTTATATGGTTATAATCTGAATTCAACTATCTTGTATTTTTTAAAGCATTGATGAAATTTTATTTTAATCAAAAGAATTTGAATGTATAGGAGAGATGGCTTATACAATAGATTCTACTGAGGATACATTCTAGTACTTCAATTTATTTTAATATATAAACAGTAAAATGAGATATAAAATTTTTTGTAAAAGCAAAATATTTAGGCAAAGGCCGTGACACTTAGATGAATTCTAATATATTTGGCCACTAAGTGCCTTTCGTTTAAAATACACGCTTTTTTTTTTTATTTTTGTCTTTCTCTTAAAGTGGATTTATTATAGCCAGCTTAAAAAATATAGCAGAGATAGAATATTAAAGTTTGTATGATCCTACTCTCTCTAAAATAACCAACTCCTTTTAACATTTAGGGTACTCCTTTGCTGTCATTCTTTGTCCCCCTAGAAAATATCATGCTTAATTAGAAAACTGTTATTAGTATTGTTGGTATGTCCATTTAAAGATTTATCAGGTTAATACATAATTAGTGCTTTGACCTTTGTTTGTAAAGCAGGGAGTATGGGTTATGATGATGGAAAAACAGAAGTATTTGTGCTTCAAGGTACTTTCACATTCTAGAATATAAACCTGGGAAGTTATATTGCGTTTACCTCCCTTAAATCCCTAGGTAATCTATAGTGTAACTAGACATTCAAACTTAGCCTTTCTTTTCCAGGTGTTGTTGACCTGCCTGAGGAAAATCGGGAAGCAGCCTATAATGCCATTACTTTACCTGAAGAATTTCATGACTTCGATCAGCCGCTGCCTGACTTAGAGTATGTGTCTGGTTTGTTTTGTTTTGTTTTATTTTGTTTTGTTAATTGTTGGTGTACAATAAGTAATAATATTAGCTTCTAGATGTATAGTTTTCCTTGGAATGTTTTTGACACTGAGTTAAGATGTAGCTAAAATGCATATGCTTTCATTTAGGGTAGTGTATAAATATGAAGCATGTAACCTAAAAGTTTTTCTTCTGTAAGAAAATCACGTGGGTGTCAACTTTAATACAGCTAAGAGATGAGAATTTCTATGTGCTTAGGCCAAACCTTATGTAAACTAGTTTCCAGGTGTGTACTTTATTTACATGATATCAGTAAATGCAAAGTATTGCTTCGTGATACTTCTCAGTTTTATGTTAAAAGACGGCTAATAATTATCTTCTTGGCCAAGCTATGCTTGCAGCCACAATTTTGAGTTTTTTTATTTTATTTTTAATAAACATATGAGATAACTTTCTATGAAGAGCAAGAGAGGGTCATTGTCATGACATCCATTTAAGACAAAAGAGTTACACAGAGATGGCCATTATAGCACAGTACTGTGGTGTGTTGTTTCCCTCTTCTCAAGTCATTAAAATCCAGCTATCATACCATGATGGGGAATGTGGCTGTAGCTTTCCAAGTGTTTGAGTAGCACAAATGACAACCAAGAAATGCCATATGTGAAACCCCATTTACTTTATGTCAGATTACTCTGCATTTTGAAATTATCTGACTTCTAATTAGATTAAATTTATGGCCTATTTTGTGTTATGTGTGTGTTAATTCTGTACTCTAGCTATTTTACTTTTTTTCCTCAGTCCTTATACTTTTGTCGTTTTATTTTTAAAATTTTTTATCATGGAAATTTTTAAACATAGCTAAAAAGTATTGTGAACTCCATGTGTTCCATTATTCAGCTTCTTTAGTTATCAATATATTGCCAGTTTTATTCCATCTATATTTCCTCAGCTCACCTCACAACCCCCACTGGATTATTTTAAGTTAAGTAACAGATAATCTTATTTCATCCCTAAATACTTCAGTATTGTCTCTTAGAGGTAAGGAAGTTTTAAAAACATGTATGATAACATAATTTTAGAAAATTACCAGTAGGATACAAGTAGCACTACCATTCGATCCAGCAATCCCATTACTGGGCATCTACCCAAAAGAACAAAAGATATTCTATAAAAAAGACACCTGCACCCAAATGTTTATAGCAGCACAATTCACAATTGCAAAGATGTGGAAATAACCCGAGTACCCATCAATACATGAGTAGATTAATAAAATGTGGTATATGTATACCATGGAGTCCTATTCAGCTATAAGAAACAATGGTGGTATAGTACCTCTTATATTCTCCTGGATAGAGCTGGAACCCATTCTACTAAGTGAAGTATCCCAAGAATGGAAAAATAAGCACCACGTGTACTCACCAGCAAATTGGTTTCACTGATCAACACCTAAGTGCACATATAAGAATAACATTTATTGGGTGTCGGGCAGGTGGCGGGGGGAGGAGGGGACCGGGTATATGCATACATAACGAGTGCGATGCACACTATCTGGGGGATGGACACGCTTGAAGCTCTGACTTGGGGGGGAGGGCAAGGGCAACATACATAACCTAAACATCTGTACCCCCATAATATGCTGAAATAAAAAAAAATAATAATTCCTTAATATAGACATACATCAGAGATTCTGTGTTTCCGAGGGCATCTAAAAGTTATGTTTGCACTGTATTGTTGTCTGTTAAGTGAGCAATAGCATTTTGTTTAAAAAAACAATATGCATACCTTAATTTAAAAATGCTTTATAGCTGAAAAGTGCTAACCATCATCTGAGCCTTCAGTTGTACTCTTTTTGCTGGTGGAGAATCTTGTCTCGATGTTGATGACTGCTGAATGATCAGGGTGGTGCTTGCTGAAAGTTGGGGTGACTGTGGCAATTTCTTAAGACAACAGTGGAATTAGCCACATCAATTGACTCTTTCACAAAAGATTTCTTTGTAGCATAGGATGCCATTTGATAGTATTTTGCCCACAGAACTGCTTTCAGAATTGGAATCAATCATATCTCAAACCCTGCTGCTGCTTTATCAACTGCATTTGTGGAATATTCTAAATAATTTGTTATTTCAGCAGTGTTCACAGCATCTTCACATTCCATTTTGAGAAACCACTTTGTTTGCTCATTCATAAGAAGTAACTCCTCATTCATTAAAGTTTTATCCTGAGATTGCAGCAATTCAGTCATATCTTCAGGCTCCGTTTCTAATTCTAGCTTTCTTGCTATTACCACCAAATATGCAGTTACTTCCTCCACTAAAGTCTTGAACCCCCTCAAAGTGATCCATGAGGGTTGGAGTCAACTTCTTCCAAACTCTTGTTAATGGTAGTATTTTGAGCTCTTTCCTTAAATTGTGAATGTTCTTAATGGCATCTAGAATGATGAATCTTTTCCTGAAGGTCTTCAGTTGACTTTGCACAGATCATCAGAGGACTCTGCCTGGCAGCTGTAGCCATACAAAATATATTTCTTAAGTAATAAGACATGACAGTCAAAATTACTCCTTGTTCCAGAGGCTGAAGAATATCTGTTGTGTTAGCAGATATGAAAACATTAATCTTTTCGTACATCTTCATCAGAGCACTTGGGTAACTGGGTGCATTATCAGTGAGCAGTAATGTTTTGAGAGAAATCTTTTTTTCTGAGCAGTAGGTCTCAACCATGGGCTTAAAATACTCAATAAACCATGCTGTAAACAGACATGCTGCCATTCAGGCAGCATTGTACCATTTCTAGAGCACAGGCAGGGTAAATTTAGCATAATTTTTAAAGGCCCTAGGATTTTCAGAATGATAAATGATCACCGAATTCAACTTAAAGTCACCAACTGCATTAGCCTCTAATAAGACAGTCACCCTGTTCTTTGAAGCTTTGAAGCCAGGCATTGACTTCCCCTCTCTAGCCATGAAAGTCCTAGATAGCATCTTCCAATATAACACTGTTTCATCTGCATTGGAAATCTGTTGTTTTAATGTAGCCACCTTCATCAGTGATCTCAGCTATATCTTGTGGGCAACTTGCTGCAGCTTCTTCTTCAGTACTTGCTGTTTTACCATCCACTTCTATGTTATGGAGATGGCTTCTTTCCTAAAGTCTCATGAACCAACCTCTGCTAGCTTTCAACTTTTCTTCTGCAGCTTTCTCACCTCTCTGAGCCTTCATAGAATTGAAGAGAGTTAGGGCTTTGTCTCTGGATTAGGCTTTGACTTTTAAGGGAATGTTGTGGCTGGTTTAATCTTCTTTCCAGAGCACTGAAACTTTCTCCATCTGAGCAATAAGGTTGTTTTGCCTTATTCTTGTGTTCACTGGAGTAGCACTTTCAATTTCCTTCAAGAACTTTTTGTTTGCATTCACAATTTGGCTGTTTGGCTCAAGAGGCCTAACTTTCAGTCTGTTTTGGCTTTCACCATGCCTTCCTTACTAAGCTTAATCATTTCTTGCTTTTGATTTAAAGTAAGAGATTTGCCACTCTTCCATTTACTTGAGCACTTAATGTCCATTGTGGGGTTATTGACTGGCCTAATTTCAGTGTTGTTGTATCTCAGGGAAGGGCCTGAGTAGATGAAGAGAGATAGGGAACATCCAGTTGGTGAGCATAATATGTATCAAAAGCACGATTCGTGGCACCCCAAAACAATTGCAATAGTAACATCAAATATCACTGATCACAGATCACCATAACAAATGTAATGAAATATTGTGAGAATTAGCAAAATGTGATACGGAGACACGAAACGAGCATATGCTGTTGGAAAATGGCACCACTAGTCTTGCTCAATGCAGGGTTGCCACAAACCTTAAATTTGTTTAAAAAAAAATCAACATCTGTGAAGTGCAATAAAATGAGATATGCTTGTATATTATCCAGTCATCACTTAAATGTCCCCAGTTGAAACATAGTTTTGTTTTTTTTTTCCTTCAGTTGGAGACTACATAAAGTCTACAGACTACATTTGATTGATAGGTCTCATAAGTCTCCTGAGAATCTGTAACAGCTCTGCATCCCTTTTATCTTTTTGTTCCTCGCCATTTATTTGCGGTACAAACTTGGTCATTTGTTTTGAAGTATTTACATTCTAGATTTGGCCAATAGTATTCCAGGTTGGTGTTTAATGTTACATGTTTTTTTAATATTTTTAAACTATATGAGAGATTATTCTTATAGAAGAAGAAACTGAGTCTCCAAAAAGTCAGGTAACTTCAGAATTCACACAGCCTGTAAGTTGTGGTGCCCTGATGAAAACCCATGCCTATCTAGCTTATCATTTCTAATTTTTTCCCACTACATTTACCTTAGTGATTTCTGTATTATTATTAATGTATTTTATTTGCTGATCACTAATGGCTTTGAAATTTGAATACAAATTAAATTAACTTCTACATTATTTGCATTCTTGGATTATATTGGAGTTATTAAATATTAAGGCTTCTAAAACTTGGTAGGTTGTATGCGTGTTTTATTCTCATGGAGAGAATTGAAATTTTTTCCTTATAACTACATTGTAATGAGACCTGTGACTAAAATGTCTTTGACTTTCTTTTAAAGTGACATTGATGTGGCCCAGCAGTTCAGCCTGAATCAAAGTAGAGTGGAAGAGATAACCATGAGAGAAGAAGTTGGGAACATCAGTATTTTACAAGAAAATGATTTTGGTAAAAGAGAAACAAATTGCTAGCCACTGGATAATGTTATAGTTACGTTGTGGCACTACTAGCAATTTCAGAAGAAAACCAGACTTATGTTGTATTCACACTGACAGAAAGACTTAAAATTTAATCAAATGGATTTTCATCAAGAAAAAAATTTGGCTTACCACCATTATATTAAGCATCATTTCCATACTTAGAGTTCATTCTTTGCCTACCCCTGCTCCTCACACACAATGAAGAACCTATATATTGATTGTGTGAAAAGTCACAATATTGAAACAATGCTCACTTTTAAACTAATTTGGAACATTATTGTACCTACTATTCAAAAAAAGTTACCTGTTCAAAACTGGTAACAAGCCATTTTTTTTTTTTTTTTTTTTAAGAGATAGGATCCCTGCTGTGTTGTCCAGGCTGGAGTGCAGTAGCTTTTCACAGGCAGGATTTTAGCATACTATAGCCTTCAACTTCTGGCCTCAAGCTATCATCCCACCTCAGTCTCCTGAGTAACTGGGCCTGCAGGTGTGCTGTTGGGTCAGACACCAAATTCTTTTTGTGATGAACCACATTATAACAAAGTTTAAGCTGTGAATATTAATGTAACTTAATATATATATGTATTTAGGTTTACTTAACAT
This sequence comes from Indri indri, assembly GCA_004363605.1. Lineage (NCBI taxonomy): Eukaryota > Metazoa > Chordata > Mammalia > Primates > Indriidae > Indri > Indri indri. The sequence goes on from RJWJ010016462.1 coordinate 19,237, forward strand.
ATTCAGGATAACATAAATTTGGATCTAAGTTTGAATTTGCTAGTTGTGCCCCAGAATTATTGTAGCTGTGTAATTAAGAGTCCATTTATGAAATTTAGTTGCTAAAGATTTAAAGTTTAAATTAGATGTTTTAACATTTGAAGATAAGACTTCAATAAGCAAATGTGACATAATTGTAATAAATTGCTAGTTGTTTTCTTTTTTTAGCAGTGGTATTTCTAACCTTTGTAAACTAATGACATACTAAAATTTTTAGGCGACTTTGGAATGGATGATCGTGAGATAATGAGAGAAGGCAGTGCTTTTGAGGATGACGACATGTTAGTAAGCACTAGTGCTTCTAACCTCCTATTAGAGCCTGAACAGAGCACCAGCAATCTGAATGAGAAGATTAACCATTTAGAATATGAAGACCAATATAAGGATGATAATTTTGGAGAAGGAAATGATGGTGGAATATTAGGTGTGTAATATAGGTGGTTATTCTAATATAAACATAATTTCTTTATTCACTTGTGAGGTTTTGGAGCATTTGCTAATTCTGGGTCTTGAGCAGCTATCTAGGTTCTATATGTGAATTGTGATGGTTCAATAAAAGTTTTCAGTAAAACTAGCCTCTAAAAACATTATAACAAAACTTAAAAGATGTTTGTCTCTGAGAGCTAAATTTTACTAGTCCTTAAAACTACTCTATTTGTGTTTGATAACTATGTTAAGCAAGTGTGTTTTTAAATAGAGAATATAAGTGAAGAATGAGAAATTGTTTTCATATACTGTTTATACTTTCATAAACTACCTTGAAGGAAAACGGATACAAATGGAATATACCTTTAAGTTTAATCCATTTTAACATAATTTTATTATTCTACTGATTGGCTTTTAATCTTTTACCATTTCTCTTTGAAATTATAACTAACTTACATTTCCTATTTCAGATGACAAACTTATCAGTAATAATGATGGTGGTATCTTTGACGATCCTCCTGCCCTCTCTGAGGCAGGGGTGATGTTGCCAGAGCAACCTGCGCACGATGATATGGATGAGGATGATAACGTATCAAGTAAGCATTTTGTATTCAGTGATTCTGAGGATGATTGAAAAGACACTACACATAGAAGACTGAAAACTAGAAGTTCTGGCTTTAACTGAACTGTAAATGTCCTCAGATACAGTGCTTCTGATTACTCATTCTGATTCTCTTTTGTGTTTAATCCTGTGCTCCTCCCCCGTTTGGCCTTTGGGTTCAACTCTGATGGGACTTACTTATCATTAGAAAAGTGGGTTTTTTTCTTAGTACCAGTGGGGTTTCTTTCAGTTTCACAGGTGGATTTTGTTCCCCATTTATAGGGTCTATATTATATACCCAAGTCTTTTGTGACTATATTTGTTTTTATAGTGGGTGGGCCTGATAGTCCTGATTCAGTGGATCCCGTTGAACCCATGCCGACTATGACCGATCAGACAACACTTGTTCCAAATGAGGAAGAAGCATTTGCGTTGGAGCCTATTGATATAACTGGTGAGCAAATAAACCTTTACATTTGTACAACATAGAACATAAGGTCCTATTTCTGGCACTTGCCTGTTTCCTGATCTGCTACTGCTACTGTTTCAGATTACTAAGTGTCTTTCTCTTATGTCACAGTCATTTGTCATTGTCTTTATTTTATCCAATTAGAATTTGAGTATTTTGTAAAGTACCTGTACAAGACGCTGCAAAATATTAAAGTCTACAACAAGCTGTCTGCTACCACGTATCTTAGTCTTTTGGGCTTCCCAAAATGTTTGCAGCTCACATGTGTAACAGAAAATAATGCAGGACATTTTCTAATAAAGTACAAGATTGAGTAATCAGTTATCTTTCAAAGTTCTAGATTCTGTACATTTGGGCCATAATCTAGAAAAACCTAAAAATACTTTAGATGGTTTATGGGGACCATAGAGTAGAATACTTGAAATCAGTCACAGTGTAATTTAGACATAATTTTCACTTTCGCGGGGGGCAGGGTGACGCTTTGTCATCCAGGCCGCTGGAGTGCGGTGGCCCAGTCATGGCTCAGTGTAACCTCGAATTCCTGGGCTCAAGTGATTCTGCCTCAGCTTCCTATACTTTAATATTTGACACCATCATGCGCAGCTAATTTTTGTATTTTTTGTAAAGAGAAGGGGTCTTGCTATGTTGCTCAGGCTGTTGGCCACAAACAGTCCTCCCACCTCAGCCTCCCAAAGTGCTGGAATTACAGATGTGAGCCACTGTTCCTGGCCAGTTTTCGCTTTCAAGTAGAACGAGATTAATTTGGGGGGTTTTCTACTAAGGATAATCTGATCACCAAAAATTGTGGCTTTGGCTTCTGGTCTCTAAAGAGTGCTTATTATGAACCTAGTTCTATTTAGGAACCTAAAGATATAATAATGAACAAATCCTTATACTAATTAGGGAAACATGAGTAATTGAGTAAAATATGTACCATATTAGATAGTGACAGATAAATCAGAGAAGACAACTGAGTAGCTAGAGGACAGAGGTTGAAGAGAGACCATCACTATATAATGCCTTTTTATATTTTTTTAATACCGAACTTCATGAATGTTTTATATATAAAAACCTATGGGTTATAACATGTCTGACAGGGTGAAATCTTGAGGAATTTATTTAATCTCATGAACTTCTCTCCTTCTTAAATTGAGATAATGCTACCTACTTCGCAGGGTTGTAAGGATTAGAAACAAATATAGAAAAATGTCTAGGATGGTGTTTCAGATCCATTTGACTGGGCTTGTGTTTATTCACTTTATCAAGCAGCTTCTACAATTGCCATGTATGAATTACAGCCTCTCCAATAAAAATAATAGTATTTGTTATCATTTATGGAAGATTTACTCTATGCCAGACACTATGCTGAGTATTTTACAAACACTGTAAGTGGTTGGCCCTATTTCAAATGAGAAAATAATGAGCCCAACTCTGAATCAAGTATAGTATGTTCCTTGTTTACAATAGAAAGCTATATGGGCAAAATGTATTGGCCCTTGCATTATTTTACTCATTTTGTGCTAAAAGTCTATACATATACATTCAGCACATTTTATTTATTGTGTGTCAGCCTCTATTTTAAATGTGGTTAGAAAACATCACATTCTGCCCTCATGAGGTTTAACTTTTCTACTAGGGTCTGTGTGTAGAAAAGCAAGGGATACCATCAGGCCACGTCTAGTAGCTATATATTCCAAGCTGGCCTCCCAAGAAAATAACCTTATTTTCTTTTATCATTCTAGTCAAGGAAACAAAAGCCAAGAGGAAGAGGAAGCTAATTGTTGACAGTGTCAAAGAGTTGGATAGCAAGACAATTAGAGCCCAACTTAGTGATTATTCTGATATTGTTACTACTTTGGATCTGGCGCCACCCACCAAGAAACTGATGATGTGGAAAGAGACAGGAGGAGTGGAAAAACTTTTCTCTTTACCTGCTCAGCCTTTGTGGAATAACAGACTACTGAAGGTATGTACCTTGCAGAATTTTTTATTTCATATACATTTTGGCTGTTTTTTTAAAAAATAAACTTCAAAAACCTTTGAATCATTTTGATCAAGTATTTTTCAACTATGCGGCACCTTTCCTTTTTTTTCCTCCCTTAAATCACAGTATAGCGGGAATAACCTCGTCTGAAATACAGGGACATGTGACACCTGCATTTCTAAAAGATGTATTAATAGAATGAATTTTCTCGACATTAAAAAGCCACCAGCATTTTTAATAGTAGTTCTCTGTCCTCAGCTTCCTATAAAAAACTATTATGTTGCCTTAGTGTGCTTCACATCTGCATTCTTTAGATGTTGTTTTCTGAATAAAACATGAGTGGTTCTACTTTGCCCACAATAAATAATTCTGGCTTTGTGATAATTTAAGGTTCAGAGGTTTCTAGTGAGTAAAACTGTGCTGTTAGGCTACTCTTCTGCCTGAAGCTGAAATACGCACAGGACCAATCGATTTTATTATGTATTTCACTGTATTCTAAATCTAAAGTATTTCATTGCAGCAAGTTTATGATGAAACTGCTCTTTATAGGAAGCGCTGGCATATAATCACTTGCAAGAAGGTCCTTAAAATATGTATTTTTTGACTCTGTAGTCTCATCATTAGAAATTTTTCCTAAGAAAGTAATTCGAAGTATTGAAAAAGCTATTTCTGTGAAGATATTGATTACATTGTTGTTTACAGTTTAAAGAAACCTAAAATATTGTTTAAAGAGTAGACGAATGGATCAAATATTTTCCCTCTCATTCTCCTTCTCCCTCTCCCCTCCCAGTGGATATGTAGCCAATAAAAATATTATAAACAGTTAATAAGGTTACCATGTAATATGAAGCGAAAAAGCACATTGTATAGCTATTTGGTGTGATACTAGTTAGGTCGAGTTTTAAGTTTATGAATATGAAAATAAACTGCAGGCAGATAAATTTAAAACCTTAAGAATTGTGAGATAATGGATAAAAAAATTGTTTAGTTTAAAATGGCTGCCATCATAAGTTGAAAGCGCATATTTAAAATCATTTTTGGATGGAATAAAGTGTGAATAAGATACAACATTAAGTAAAAATCATGTTAAATTATATATATTATATATATGCTGGTTACGACTACATTAGAACATACTTATGGAAGATAGAAATCAGTGGTTGATTTTCATTTAGTTTGCTTTACTTTATAATCTCTCTTTTTTTCATAGCTCTTTACACGCTGTCTCACACCACTCGTACCAGAAGACCTTAGGAAAAGACGGAAAGGAGGAGAGGCGGATAATTTGGATGAGTTTCTCAAAGAATTTGAAAATCCAGAGGTTCCTAGAGAGGATCAGCAACAGCAACATCAGCAGCGTGATGTTATCGGTTTGTTCTATTGGAATAGTTCCCCGATGAAGTTTAAATGAGTATTTGGCTTAAAATTTACCTTTATATTGTCAGAGTAAAAGAAGTCAAGAATGAAAGGATATGCTTAAATTTTTGGACAGGGAAATGCATTAAATCTGATTGCCTTATTTGGGTATGAAGTTTGCTTTGTTCAGAGAGGTTTAAGGTTCAAGACTGGCTGGGTTGATAGTCTGCTACAGGATTGTCCTGCATTGGACTGAGGGTGTGACTTGTCTTTTTAAGACCCCGTTGTCCCCTTTGCTAACATTGTTATAAATTGATCTTGGTGGAGGTAAAATTTTATCTGGCCACCTTCTTTAGAGAAAGTACCTTAGTGTACTTGTTTTAAAAGTAAGTGGTTCTAAAATATTATTCAAAACTATATTTTATGTCTTCTCTTCACATGACCACTTGCAGATGAGCCCATTTTGGAAGAGCCAAGCCGCCTCCAGGAGTCAGCTATGGAGACCAGCAGAACAAACTTGGATGAGTCAGCCATGCCCCCACCACCGCCTCAGGGAGTTAAGCGAAAAGCTGGACAAATTGACCCAGAGCCTGTGATTCCTGTAAGTAAGCAAATCTATCCATCAAGACATTTGAAGGTATTTGTACAGTCAGCAAGTAATGTTTTGAAGTATTTTGGTTTAGACAGAAAATGACAAGGAATAGGTCCAGAGGAAGAATGGCAACTGAGGATATATGAACACAATCTGCTTTAAGTGGGAGAAGATGTTCTGGAATTCTGCAGAGTCTTTCTTACTCTTCAAGTCTTGCTTCAGAGTGGTCCAGACTGAGCATCTTTGGCTAATGTGGAATCCTTGACTCTGAACTTGGATCTGATTTATTCTTTAGCAAACATTCCTACATTATCTCTAGTACTAGGCAGTTTTAGGTTATCATATTAAGTAATCAAAATAAACTTGTCAAATACCTGGAAAAAAATGAAGCAATATCTGGCTACTTCATTCAGGCTTTGGCTACCTTTAAGTTCAGCTGGGATATAAGAAAATTAAATAAGTGTAAAGGAAGAAGTAGAGTCTGGTCTAGGACTTCCCAATCTTAAGTGTATAGAATAAATTAATTTGAGCAAGGGCCAGGTGTGGTGTCTCACGCCTGTAATCCTAGCACTCGGAGAGGCCAAGGTGGAAGGATCACTTGAGGTCAGGAGTTCGAGACCAACCTCAGCAAGAGCGAGACCCCGTCTCTACTAAAAATAGAGAGAAATTAGCTAGGCGTAGTGGTGCCATCTGTAGTCCCAGCTACTCGGGAGGCTGGGGCAGAAGGATCGCTTGAACCTAGGAATTTGAGGTTGCTGTGAGCTAGGCGGATGCCACAGGACTCTAGCCTAGGCAGCAGAGTGAGACTGTGTCTCAAAAAAATGAAAATAAATAAAATAATAATAATTTGAGCAAAGGGAGGCATTTCAATAACTTTAATCTCCTGGTTCAGCCTCCAACAAGAATACTTTGCCAGTTTTTAAGAAGTAGATCTGATCTCTGTGCCCTCTGGTGGTAGGGAATTGTCAGTAAGAGCATTTTTCTGTGTATGCCCAGGAATGGGAATGGGAATAGGTAGTGAGTAGGTGACTCTAATATCACTGTCTTTCTGGTAATTCTTTCGTTTCTTAAAGACTTCATTTTTTAAGACTTTTTATATTAAACCCGAGAAGAAGGCAATACCAGAGACACACCCAGAAAAATAATCTCCTCATTCCTATTTGTTGCCATAAGAACTTCAAGACTCTTAGAATCAAAGCTTATGGTTTTTAGTTACATTATAATAACCTCACAGCAATTTTATGCAATAATAGTTGACAATACTGGGCTAATTAATATTTTTATTTTGCCATGGGATAAATGGGTTATTTGTTGTTCTTTTTTTCTAAAATGCTACTGGAGAAACTTTTTGCTTTTGTTTTTGTTTTTACTGCTTATCATTTTTATTTGCAAATTTCTTACATAGACTTCTTAAGTATTTGGCTCCTAAAAAGTAAGTATAAATGAAACACTTATGATTTAGGATAATAAGATAAAAGTTTCTTTTTGTAAGCTACTTTAATGTAGCTTTATAATAAATGAAAAACAATTAATTTTAGATTTTTGATTGTTGGGAAGCATGGAGATATAACCCCAGTATTTGTTTCCATCCAGAAACCTTCAACTGTATTCTTATATTTAAAAGAAAATACCTTTAAAACGTGCATCTTAAATTGTCTTTTTTTTTCTTTTTGCTTTAAGCCTCAGCAGGTAGAACAGATGGAAATACCACCTGTAGAGCTTCCCCCAGAAGAACCTCCAAATATCTGTCAGCTAATACCAGAGTTAGAACTTCTGCCAGAAAAAGAAAAGGAGAAAGAAAAGGAAAAAGAAGATGATGAGGAAGAGGAGGTAAGGAAACGATAAAAGAGATATGTGATAAGTAAATTTTCATTTTAGAGTTAGCAAAAACTTTCAAACCAGTTTTTTTTTTTACTTTTCATATTGGGACTAAACGAATTAATACTGAGCATCAGAATGATGAAAAATGTTTGAATTTAACCATATTCTCAGTGGTATAGATTATCATTAAGAACATCAGATTCTATGCTGTGTTGTAACTCATTAGCTCCTTTGTGGGCTTTTGAAGGACAGGGGACTGCCCTTACACTGGTTTCTTGCCTGGCCTCTAAATTGCTTGAAGCTGCTTTTATTATCTTGTGGGTCAGTGCTCGATTCTTACTACTGTTACCGTTTGCCTCTGATATAACTTCTTCTCTATCTGTGGCCTGGAAATCGGTTGCCGTAACATTTTCCATTTGTCTGGGTTTTGTTTTTGTTCTTAAGTAGACCAGGGTAGAGCGTGACTTTGCTAAAATAGACTGAGTGAAGGCTTGGATTACTTTTACTGTTTTAAAAAGTAGAGGTGCTTTAGGAACTGATTTCTTTTTCCTGGGGCATGTTTAAACTGTTCGAGGCCTTTTTTTTTTTCTTCCCCTTTTTCTCATTTCTGGATCATTGAGATTGAACTCTTAAATTTAAAATACGGTGTCTTTCAAATAGCATTGAAGCTGTTTAAATTTCTTCCATAACTAGAGGTTATGGATTGGATACATTTTCATTAGCGTATATTCTTGTTTCTAATTTATCATTATGCCAGCTGTAGATTTTATGACACTTAGTGTTTATTTTTAAGATGAACACTAGAGTATTTTAAAGGCAAAATTATCTTCAAATCTGCTGTAACCTGTGTACTAGGGTGTGCCATTATCTCGAACTTAGTGTTGAATCACTATTAAAATTGTTGTGCTTTCTGTTATTTGTGAAGCTGCCGACCCCTGGCTCTTTAGAACCTGGTATATAGTTCCAGCTTAGCCTCGCAGCATCTTAGCTGCTGCCCTATACCAACTTCAGAGTGCAAAAAGCCATTTAGGCAGCAGGTCTGTAGGTGGCAGGTGGCTGGGAGTTAGGTTGCTTAAATAAACTGCATATTATAGATTATAGCCTATTTCTTGTAATATACCATACAGACCAGTGTTAATTATTCAAGTTAGCTAGTCTGCAGGCTGTTTGTTATTATTCTATGATAAGGTTAGGAGTCTACCAGAATATACATCATCTAGAAAATCATGCTACAAAAATATATTAGTGACATAGTTGGTTTATATTTTTGCATAAGTTCCTTAACAAGGCCAGTAACCAAAAGCTCCATGACCAGCAGCAATCTATGGACCATACCATGTAGATCACATCCTAATAGAGCAATACAGAATCATACATTCAGCCAAATGTTTGCTTGTGGATACAGGGGACTTTCTTTTGTAATTTAATAAAGACAAACTTAAGAGTTCATACTAGATGTTAAGTGATTTTTCAGCAACAAGAACAGTTTATTAATCAAAGTACACAATCTAGAGCTTTCAGGAGCTATAGAAATGCCTAATTTTGCAGCAGAGTAGTTTTGTCAGCTTTTTTTTTTTGGGTCATTTTCATTCAGGATGAAGATGCTTCAGGCGGGGATCAGGACCAAGAAGAAAGAAGATGGAACAAAAGAACTCAGCAGATGCTTCACGGTCTTCAGGTATTGCCAGTGTAGTCTTAGAGAAAAATGCTTCATCAAAGACTTTTGGCATTATTCCCTCAAAAAAAAAAGGTTGCATATTATAAACAGAAAGCATACCTTTTGTGAAACCTTTTTCAAAACTACATTATTTTTAAACGTTTTAATTAAATATGTAAACTGTTAGGCCAAGAGCCCGAAAAGCATTCAGAATACTTTCTCAGAGTTATCCTAAAAAGCAGAATGTGGTGATATTTTATGGAACTTGTTCGTATGCCTGTACCTTCTTATTTTCAGTTGAACAAATTTAGTGTATTGAATCATTAAATTTCTTGAGTCATTATAGAGAATCAGATGTCACTTATCCTTTAATGTACTAGACACAGGATATCTTGAGCATCTATAGAAAAACCAGGCAAGTCGCTCAAGGTTTCCTAAAATAGATTCAAAGGATAGTTGACATTTAAAACTTTTTTTTTTCCACTTAAAAACTGTAACTGCTAGATTTTACTATTATATCACAATAGATGTCCAAAGAAATGAGTTACTTTGGTAATACACATCAGAACAACTTGTTTTTCTTTTGATTTTAGACATCCCATAATAGGCCTTGGCCCTTTACCTTCTTGTTTAACATGGGAATCATTCACATACCATTCAAAAAAGTCCAATATTAGCCCTGAGCAGAATATACAGTGTTCTTTTTCCAGTAACCAAAATTGACATCCTTATTAAATTGTTACTTTATTGTGCAGGTTATTTTAATTCATCCCTATTTTGGTTTTATTTCAGCGAGCTCTCGCTAAAACTGGAGCTGAATCTATCAGTTTGCTTGAGTTATGTCGAAACACGAACAGAAAACAAGCTGCAGCAAAGTTCTACAGCTTCTTGGTTCTTAAAAAGCAGCAAGCTATTGAGCTAACACAGGAAGAACCGTACAGCGACATCATCGCAACACCTGGACCAAGGTTCCATATTATATAAGGAGCTAGAAGCATTATAGCTAGTGTTCATTTCACTAGTGCATACAAATTGCCCCCATGTGTAGGGCACACAGAACCTTTCGAGAAAATTGAGATTTTTGTCTGTACAAAGTCTTCACCTCTTTCTTTCTTCATTTTTCCCCAGTATTTTAAATTTATCCGTTTCATCTTTAAGGGAAACTGATTATATGGGTTGTTTGTGTTCTGATGGAGAAAACAGCACCCCAAGGACTCAGAAGATTATTTTAACAGTTCAGAACAGATGTGTGCAATATTGGTGCATGTAATAATGTTGAGTGGCAGTCGAAAATCATGATGTTATCTTGTTCTCCGTTACTGCATCGAAAAGGAAAACCTGTCTGGAAAAATGCCTGACAGTTTAATTAAGAGCTATGGTGTGAGTCTTTGATGGGGAAAAAAAAATGTCTTTCCATCAGTAACACCAGCAATATTCTTGTTAACCACTGTACTTCGGGATGGTACCTAAAACAGCAGAGATCATCCTCTCGATGTGTTTTAAAGTGTAATTCCGTAATGATCAAGGATGTATGTGAAATTGTGTTGTGACTGATCCCCTTCAGCTATAAAAAGATAGGACTGACTTGGTGTAAAGTGTTCTATTTTGTAAATCATTCCATTTGAGTCTTTCTGATGAATTTTGCTATGCTGAAATCTGTTATTTTAGTGAGGCTCCAAAACGAGCAGAAATAGACTTAATTAGAGTAGAATGACTATTAAAAAACATTTATAACTTTCCAGGAGCTATAAATCAAAGTTTTAAAAAGATGTTTCGATGTGTTTGTTTGAGTATTCGGATCATGGAAATAGAAATTGCCCTGCCTACTAAAAGGACAGACTGATGGGAAATTGTACACCTGGTTGACTTAACCTTTAAGCAGACAATGCTGTAAAAACTAATGGCTTCTCTGATATTTATTATAAATTTTAGTACTGATCTTTTTCCAATGCTGCACACTCCTGTGTTTGGAACTTTGTTTTAATAGCTTTGCAACTGAAATCCTATATCCAGTTTCCTGTAATTTAATTGAAAAACACACATCTAAATAAAGGCTTTATTCTTAACAGACCAGATAGCACCAGAAATTATGTGACTATTATGATTGTCAAAACATGTCTTAACTTTTTAGGGCAAAATTAGCAGTGAAAGTTCTGGCTGAAGTGTTGGCACTTCTGTGGGAAAGAAGATCACTTTTAAAACTCAGACATCAGTGTATACCCAAAAATTTTAAATTATGTGAAATGTTTTAAATTTGTGAACTCGTAATTACTGTTTTAATGATTCAGTTTCTTGAGAGTGATAATTGTATAAAATTGCTGTTGCAGCTTTATTTTCAATGATGTGCCTGTAAACCATGGATTTTTCCCCCTTTGTAAAAAGACATTGTAGATAATTGAATGTTTGATTATAGAAAGGTCATTAGTTTCTTGTTACACATTTTGTTAGTCTGGTTTTTGTTGCTTATCGGGTTTAATATTGTTCTTGAAAATAGTTGATGCTATGTTATGTATAACTTTTCTAATAAAAGTTGTGTTATAAGCTGTAAATTTTGGACTATTGGTTATTCAGTTGGTGTTCCCCTGGGAAAAGTTGACTGAAAAAGTTAACAGCCAAAGCCCTCTTTTCTTTGCCTAATCTAGAACAATTATCCATATAAATGCAGTGAATTTTTCAAAAGAGGTCTCAGACTGAAAAATGGAAGACTAGAATATTTTATATCTTAACCTTTGTTAACGGAACTCCATGATCCAAAATTTTTAATAAATGTGTAAGTTATAATGTATGTAGAATGTATTAAGATTAAAATGAAACCAACAGATGTCTGGTGCTGAGGAAGCTTTGGGGCATGAATATATCCCTGTAACTGCTAAGTATATACAAACCATGACGTGCTTATGGATGTACGTCCTTGGCTCTAAACAAACTGTGTGGGTGGGCAGTTGCTGGAGATTTCCTATGTTGATGTGAGAAGCCTGACTGAAAGCCAGCGCATTCAGTAACTTGACATGTAACCACCTTTACAGTCGAGCCTCTGACCGTCCTGCCCTTAACTGTGAGCTTTCAGACACTTAAGATTTTATGGTTTAAGCCTGATGTATCTTAACTATAAATAGTTTGATGCTGTTTGTAATAGGAAAGCCAGTTTTTATTAAGCACCAATTATCCTCAAGCCCAAAGCAGCTTTAATTTGGAACTCACTGCCATAGAGACAGACTACTAAGGAATTACAATTAATGTGAAGGTGACAGGAGCCTCGAATACAGCATGCCAAAGTACCTGGGGAAAGACCAGAAAGAAAAGATTCTCAGATGGTAAAAAGCCTTTGCTAAGATGTACAACACGCCTCAGTGTAGTAAATAAAGGGTAATAGTGTTGTTTACATACAGTAGAACCAAGAGTGTTTGACTTGGAACTCAAAGGCCTAGGTGGAGACTGACAGGAGAATCTCATTTTGTCACTGTCCTTCCCAAACTTGGAGTTACCAGAGTGGTGCAGTGGAAAGAACAAAGAGCCAGAGAAGAAACCCAGGCTCTAATCTTAATTTGATTATGGAGTCTAAAACTTGAGAAGCTTCATTCTGTATCTGGGCCTACATCTAAAATAAAATGAAAATCAAATCCCACCTATTTCCAAGAGTTGTGAAACTCTATTAGCTAATTAAAAGCAATTTTAAAAGCAGCTAACATTTGTATGATGGAGATAACATTGGCTTTGATTCAGGCCACTTAGGTGCATGTGCTTGATCAAGGTTTTTAACCTTTCTGATCCTGGGGCACCTCATGTGAAGTGGACATTTCTACTTGGAGGGGCCACATGCATCTCATCCTAATTTATCTAAAACTTAAATAATTCTACTTTACTCCTTTACCTTTACTCCCCAAAGCTTCATCTTGGTGAGTGGTTCCTTCACCTTCTGTGTCCCCACTACCTGGTGACTCAGTGTTCTTGTATTTCAAAATATTCATTCTCTTGCTCACACTACTGTTTAAGACTCTTACAGAGATTATTGCAACAGCCCCATTCACTCATTCAGAAGATACTTAGTGCTATCGACAGTTCTTAAAATGTTAACAACACTCATAGATATCACATATCAAAGTTCTATTTAGCTCTTTTTCTTTTTTTAAGGCAGGGTCTTGCTATGCTGCCCATGCTAGGGTACAGTGGCTGTTCACAGGCTTGATCACAGTGCACTGTAGCCTTGAATTCCTGGGCTCAAGCAATCCTCCCACCTCAGCCTCCCAAGCAGCTGGGACTACAGGCACATGCAACTGTGCCTGGCTTTATTAAGCTAGTTAGTGAGGGAACCAGCTAAAATAAAGTTCAATAAGAATTAAAGAAATGGGATTTTTCTTATGTTGCAATAAGAAGGGGAGTGCTAAAATAATAAGATTGCTGTTTTAAATACAAAACTGGCTAAAGTTGGCAGGGCAATGAAACAGAAAACTGAGTTATAAGTCATTTGTGACCTAAACAGTTGCGAGTCCTATGTTTATATTCTTTCAGTGCTATCTAATATGGGCCACATACATAATTCTAAATTTTCTAGTCACATTAAAAACAACTGAAATTTATATATTTTATTTATTACAGCATCTCTGGCCATAATCTGAGTACAGTTGATGCTTCTGGAAGGTGTGTCTGATTTACTGTGTGATTGGGAGTAATTTCTGATGGATTGCCACTGGTACCTGAACTTGAGAAATACAGGTCAAAGAGAAAAAGGACATACTTGCAGTGAAATGGCCCAGGGTTTGAAGCTTCATTGCCTTTTACCATCAGAGTGGCCTTGGGTCTGTTTTCTCTAGTACAAAACCATTGGTGCCAAACTTGTAGAGTCTTGTGACGATTACATGAAATAAAGAATGCATGTTAAAGTGCCTAAAACAGTGGGCACTCAATATATGGTGGCTATTATAAACATGATTAAAGCAAGGGAATCATAACAGAAAAATGGAATTTTCAGAATATGGATTTGACAGAGTGGGATGTTAAACACAGAGGAGAACGGAGAGGCTGGGGACTCTCACCGAGATGCCAGAAGGCACCTGGAGAATGGCTGTCTCTGAACGTTCCCTCCCTTCAAGCATGTTATCTTCCCTCTGCCCGCACCGCCCTTTGCTCACCTGAAGCCAGCTACATCCCACTCACCTTTCAGGTTTCAGCTGAAGTGTAAATTCCTCAGGGAAAATTCTGCTGAGTCACACCCCATACCATAATAAGTCAGGTTTTCTGAATAAATGTTCTTGTAGCTCCCCAAAATGAAGCGAAATGAATAAAAGACTGTTAATCAGCAACACTTTGCCACCATCTTAGAAAGAAATTGCAAGGTCGAAGACCACTTTTAGAGATCTCTATCCAAAGGATTATATAGTGCTAAATAAAGGGAAAATACCCACAAATTCTTCAAAGTCAGAAGGGGTCTTTCAGTAGTCACCTGTGAGAAAATCTTAGCTCAAAGGCAGGTTGAATATTCACACCCTCTAGAATACCCTGCATATTAAATTTCTAAAATGGTATGACCTACTGGTTAATATAACACAGTCCACTAAGTAGCATTATACACGTCTCCTCTCATAACATTATGTCTCTTTAAACCATGTTAAGAAAAAAAGAGGGTATATCAAATTAGATATCCTGGTAGAAAGATCACTGACTTCACAGACACACCCGGATAAAGCCCAGCTCCGTCACTTATCACAGAGTGTGCCCTGGGCAAACCTCTTCAGCTCTCTGAACCTCAATTTCCTTGCCCATAAAATTGGGCAGCAATACCTACCTCATGGGTTTGTGAGCATTGAAGGAAACACTGCATGAAAGCAAGGCAGGCCGGGCCAACGACTCAGCAGCAGGAAGTATGTAGTGACATCCCTCTAAGCTTTTTCTTTTTTCACAAAATTCACAATAACAAAACATGAAAGTGATCTCTGTAAGTCCTATAAGAATATTTTAAAAATCCATCTATTCTAAAAACTGGAAGCCAAGGCTCACACGCAGAGAAGCAGCCGTGTTCCACGAGGAAAAGAAGCCAGGCCTGGTCGTGGTCTCCCACGCGGAGCTGGGAGCCCAGAGCATTAGTGGGTGGCTGAGGAATCCCAAAAATAAGGAGCCAAGGAGCCACTTTTGACACCTTCTTCTCCTTTCTTACAGTTTTGCTTTCACAGTTTCCTCTAAACATTCTTACATTATCATCAACTAGCAAGTCAACATAGGGAATTTTAAACAGGTGGGAGGACAGAAAGATTCGCCCAGGAGCATCTGCACCCCATTCCTTCTGCTGTCCTGCCAGCGGCACTCCAGGTCACAAGTGCAGACTCTTAGGTGGGCCCGGCAGGTAACGGAAACGGTGGGTGGCCAGGTGTGCAGCGGTGGAGGGCGGGGAGGGACAGTGGGCAACCAGCTGAAAGGGGGCGGGGGTGAGCACAGCATCCGCTAACATTCCACCAACTGC
>RJWJ010016463.1:0-34447 GCA_004363605.1 Indri indri
TAAACAGATATGGCTCGAATGGTAAAAGTGCTGTACTAGAAGGAGAGAGATCATTAGAAAATGTTGAGTTGTCCCAATAAAAGGGGTTAGATTTATAGTCAGAAGACTTGCGATTTCTGTCATTTTACACATCCATGAGACTCGTTAATGCATTTAAGAAATATTTGAACATCTACTGCTTGCCAGACACCATAATAGATCCTAGGACACAACAGTGCACAAGAGAAGGAAAATCTGCCTTCTCGATCTTGCAGTTCAGTGAAAGGGGCAATATGACGACACACAATAGCTCCCTGGGATCAGTGTTATGAAAGGATAAACCCCGGATAGTCTGGAAGGGCAGGGTAAGGGGGTGTGACCCAGAGAATCAAAGAGAACGAGTGCAAAAGCAGATAAAAAAAACCGTACTAATGAGTTATTTTTCCAATCTTTTGGGTTTTTATTATGGTAAAATATATATAACATAAAATTTACCATTTTAACAATTTTGTATGATTCAGCACTATTAAATATATTCACAATGTTGTGCAACCATCATCATTATCCATTTCCAGAACATTTCATCATCCCAGACAGAAACTCTGTACCCATTGAAAAATACTTCCCCCCCCCCAATCCCCCGGTAACCTCCATACTTTCTATCTCTGAATTTCACTACTCAAGGTATCTCATATAAGTGATATATATGAAACAGTATTTGTTTTTTTGTGTCTGGCTTATTTTACTGAGCATAGTGTCCTCAAGGTTCATCCATGCTGTAGCACGTGCCAGAATTTCATCTCTTTTAGGGTTGAATAATATCCATTGTACGTGTATGTCACATTTTGCATTTTGGATAATTTCCATCTTTGGGCTATTGTGAATAAAGCTGCTATGAACATTGGTATACAAGTATCTGTTAGAGCACCTACTGTCAATTCTTTGGGGTATATGTCTAGAAGTGAAATTGCTGCATCATATAGTAATTCTATGTTTAAATTTTAAGGAAACACCATGCTGTCTTCCACAGCAGCTGCAGCATTTTACATTCCCACCAGCAATGCACAAGTGTTCTAATTTCTCCACCTCCTTGCTAAAACTTGTTATTTTGGGGGTTGTTTGTTTGTTTTAAATATATGTAATAACCGTCCTAATGAATGCGAAGTGGTATCTCACTATGGTTTTGATTTTCATTTCCCTAATGACTAGTGACGTTGAGCATCTTTTCATGTGCTTATTGGGAATTTGTGTGTCTTCTTTGGAAAAATGTCTATTCAAGATACTGGCCCATTTTTGAATTGGGATTATTTGTTTCGTTGTTGAGTTACAGGAGTTCATTACACATTCTGTATATTAAACCCTTATCAGATATCTGATTTGCAAATATTTTCTCCCATTCTGTGTGTTGCCTTTTCACTCTCTGAATAATGTCCTTTGATGTACAAAGGTTTGTAATTTTGATTAAGTCAGACTTACCTATTTTTCTCTTTTATTGCCCATGCTTTTGGTGTCATATCCAAGAAATTTGCAACAAATTCAATGTTATGAAGGCTTTACTCTATGTTTTCTTTAAAGAGTTTTACAGTTTACACTCTTCTGTTTAGTTCTTTGATCTATTTTGAGTTAATTTTGTATATGGTGTGTGTATATTTTGTATATATTTATATATTTTATTTGTAGTTACCAGGGGGTTTACGTATAAGATCTTAATAACTATTTTTAATTGATACCAACTTAACTTTAAATACATATGAAAACTCTATTCTTATAAAGCTCTGTCCTCCCATTGAGGTTACAAGTTACATTTTTAAACATTGTGTGCCCGAAAGCATAAATATATAATTATTTTGTGAATCTGTCTTTTAAATCCTATAGAAAATAAAAAGTGGAGTAATGAACAAAATTACAATAATCCTGGCTTTTATATTTGCTCATGTATTTAGCTTTACCTATTTCATTCTTCTGTCAGAATTATTTTAACTATCAAAGTTCCTTTGCCTTTCCATATACATTTTAGAATATTATTGTCTGTATCTACAAAAAAAGTCCTGGAATTTTTATAATAATTGCATTAAATCTGTATATCAATTTGAATATAATTGATATCATCACAATATTAAGTCTCCCAATCCTTGGACACAATATATCTCTCCATTATTTTAGATATTCTTTCATTTTTTTCATCAGTATTGTGTGGTTTTCACATTCTAGTAACATACACATTTTGCTAAATTTACAGCTAGGATTTCATTTTTTTGAGCAATTGTAAAGAGTATTGTATTGTTAAAAAAAATAAGAGTATTGTGTTGTTAATTCCAGTGTTTATTGTTAGTAATCAAAATAAAAATCAATTTTTTTTGTAGTTTTAGGAGGTTTTTGTTTTTGTTTTTTTGAAAATCACCTGATACCTTCTCAGTGGACAATTAAATCATCTGTAAATAGAAATATTTTATTTCTTCTTTTCTTATCTGTATCCTTTTTATTTCCTTTTCTTGCCTTATTTCACTGGCTAACATGTCTGTTAACATGTTCAGCATTGTGTCGAATAAGAATAGTGAGGGCAAACATTGTTGCCTCATTCCTGATATTAGAGAGAAAGTATTCAGTCTTTCATCATTAAGTATAATGTTAGCTCTAGGGTTTTTGTAGATGCTCTTTATCAAATTGAAGAAGTTTCCTCTACTCTTATTTTTCTGAGGATTTTTATCATGAGTAGATCTTGAATTTTGTCAAATGCTTTTTCTGCATCAATTAATATAATGATGTAGTTTTTCGTCTTAAACCTGCAAATATGGTGGATTATGTTGATTAATTTCAAACATTGAACAAGCTTGTGTCTGTGGAATAAATCCCACTTGGTCATGGTGTCTTAATATGTTTGGGCTGCTGTGACAAAATACTATAAACTGGCTAACTTATTTTAAAAAACACCAGGAATTTATTTCTCACAGTTTAGGAGGGTGGGAAATCCAAGATCAAGGTACCAGCAAATTGAAGTCTAGTGAGGACCCATTTCCTTGTTCATCTTGCTTTGTCTTCACGTGGTAAAAGGGCAAGGCAGCTCTTTGGGTCTCTTTTTTATAAGGCCACTAATCGCATTTGTGAGATTAGATCCCACATGAACAAATAACCTGCCAAAGGCCCCACCTCCTAATATATCGCTTTGGTGATTAGGTTTCAACATATGAATTTTGGGGGGATGCAAACATTCAGGTCATAACACACAGTATATAATTCTTTTTATATATTGCTGGATTCTCTTTGTGAATATTTTACTAGGGATTTGTGCATCTATGCTCATGAAAGATATTAATCTGCAGTTTTTGGTACTGGATTTGTCTTGTTTTGTGTCGGGGTTAATACTGGATTCACAAAATGCACTGGTAAATGGCCCCTCCTCTTTTATTTTCTGAAGAAGATTGTGTGGGTGTCTTTCAAAGACCTACAGAAGTGTTAATTAGCAAAAGTGTCAACTTTTCTTTAGATATTTAGTAGAATTCTCCAGTGAAACAATCTGAGCATGGAGATTTCCTTTATTGGAAGTTTTAAAATTATAAGCTCAATTTCCTTAACAATTCTAAGGCTACTCAAGTCATTCATTTCATACTGGGTGAGTTGTGATGTCAAACATATGTGTGCAGGGTTGATTGCATCATTCCCTTATTACCCTTTTGATATCTGTTGGCTCTTTAATGCTGTCTCCTATTTTATTCCTGATGTTGATCATTCATGTCTTCCCTCTTTTTTCTCTGTCAGTCTTGCAATTTTTTGTTTTTGGCAATTTCTTTTGATCTTTTCTAAAAACTAGCTCTTCATTTCATTGATTTTCTCTGTTGTATTTCTGTTTTCAATTCCCCAGTTATCTTCTCTTGCCTTTATTATTTCCTTCCTTTTACTCGTTTTGAGTTTAATTTTTTTCCTTTTTCTAGGTTCTTGAGATGGGAGTATTGATTTGAGACCTTTCTTCTTTTTTAATGTGTGAATTTAGTGCTATAAATTTACCTCAGTATCACTTTAGCTGTGTATCACAAATTTTGAGATGTTGCATTTTTATTTTCATTCAATTCAACATCTACTTTTATTTCTTTTGAGAATTTCTTTGACTCATAGGGTATTTACAAGTGCACTGTTTAGTTTCTAAGTGTTTGCAGAACTTACTGTTATCTTTCTGCTTTTGACTTCTACTTTTATTCCATTGTGGTCAAAGGACACACTGTATAATTTTAATTCTTTCAAATTTATTTAAGTTTGTTTTGTGGCCCAGAAGATTATCTATCTTGTTATATGTTCCACGGGCATTTTTAAAAATGTGTATCTGCTGGCCTGGTATGGTGCCTCATACCTATAATCCTAGCACTCTGGGAGGTCAAGGTGGGAGGATCACCGGGGTTCAGGAGTTTGAGACCAGCCTGAGCAAGAGTGAGACCTAGCCTCTACAAAAAAGAAAAAAAAAAAGTAGCCAGGCATGGTAGTGTATGCCTGTAGTCCCAGCTACTCAGAAGGCTAAGGCAGGAGGATCACTTGAGCCCAGACATTTGAGGTTGTAGTAAGCTATGATGATGCCACTGCACTCTAGCTGAGGTGACAGAGTGAGACTCTGTCTCCAAAAAAAAAAAAAAAAAAAAGTGTATCTGTGGTTGTTGGGTGGAGTATTCTATAAATATTGATTATATCTTCTTAGTTGATGATGCTGTTGAGTTTTTCTATATCTTTGTTAATTTTCTGTCTTATTATTTTATCAATTGTTGAAAGAGGAGTGTTGGCATATCCTCCTATACTTGTGGATTCATCTATTTCTGTTTTTGGTTGTATCATTCTTACTTCACATATTTTGCAGCTCTGTTGTCTGAGATTTATCCTTTTAAATAATGTGCCTCTCTGCCTCTTATAACATTCTGTGCTCTGAAGTCTACTTTAACTGATATTTATATTCCCATTTCTGCCTTGCTTTGATTGATATTTGCATAATTTATTCCTAGCCATTTTTTATTTTATTTTTAATTGACACTTTAATTATACATATTTATGGGGTCCAGTGTTATATTCTGATACCTATATACAGTGTATAATGATCAAATAAGGGTAATTAGCATATCTATCACTGCAAATATGAATCATTTCTTTGCATTGGGAAGATTCAAAATTCTCTCTTTTAGCTACTAGAAAATATAGAATAGATTATTGTTTACTATATTTACCCTACAGTGCTAAGCAGCACTAAAACTTAGTCCTCCTATCTAGCTGTAATTTTGTATCCATTAACCAAACTCTTCCTATCCTCTCCCCTGTACCCTTCTCAACCTGTGTTTACGCCTATAGAAAATATTTGCAAACCACTCATTTAATGAGGAATCAATATCCAGACTATACAAGGAACTCAAACAACTCAGCAGCAAAATTTTAAAAAACAGATTAAAGAATGGGTGAATGATCTGAATATACATTTCTAATAAAAGACATACAAATAAACAAGCATATAAAAAATGCTCACATTACTAACCAACGGGGAAATGCAAATCAAAACCACGATGATTCTACCAATCCATGAGCAAGGTAGATTTTTCCATCTCTTTACATCTTCTACAATTTCTTTTCTTAGTGTTTCATAGTTCTTCCTGTATATGTCTCTCACATCTTTTGTTAAATATGTTCCTAGATATTTAATTTTCTTTGAGATTATTGTAAAAGGCATTGTGTTTTTGATTTGAATTTCGGCTTGACTGTTACTGATGTATGTGAATACCTCTGATTTGTATGTATTGATTTTGTATCCTGAGACTTTGCTGAATTCATTTATCAATTCCAGGAATCTCTTGGTTGAATCCTTGGGGTTTTCTAGATATAATATCATATCATTGGCAAAGAGCAAGAGTTTGATCTCATCTGCCCCCATTTGGACGCCCTTAATACCCCTCTCTTGTCTAATTGCTGAGGTGAGGATTTCGAGCACTATGTTGAATAGAAGTGGAGATAGTGGACAACCTTGTCTGGTTCCTATTCTAAGTGGGAATGGTTTCAATTTTTCCCCATTCAGTATGATATTGGCCATGAATTTGTCATAAATGGACTTGATAATTTTAAGGAATGAGCCATCTATACCTATTTTGTTGAGAGTTTTTATCATAAAGGTGTGTTGGACTTTGTCAAATGCTTTTTCTGCATCTATTGAGAGAATATTATGATCTTTGTTCTTGCTTTTATTTATGAGGTGAATTGCATTTGTAGATTTGCATATGTTGAACCAGCCTTGCATCCCTGGAATAAAGCCCACCTGGTCATGGTGAGTTATTTTTTTGATGGCTGCTGAATTCTATTTGCTAAAATTTTGTTGAGGATTTTTGCATCTATATTCATGAGGGATATTGGTCTGTAGTTTTCTTTTTTTGTTGTGTCTTTTCCTGGCTTTGGTATCAAGGTGATATTGGCTTTGTAGAATGAGTTAAGAAGGATACCATCTTTCTCAGTGTTGTGGAATAATTTCTGTAGTATAGGTATGAGTTCTTCTCATAGGTATATTTAGTAAAACTCTGAAGTGTAGCCATCTGGTCTGGAACTTTTCCGTTTTGGAAGGTTTTTAATTGCTGCTCCAATTTCTGTGCTTGAGATTGTTCTATTCAGGAACTCTATTACCTCCTGGGTGAACTTAGGGAGGTTGTATGTTTCCAGGAATTTGTCCATTTCCTCCTCATTATGTAGGTTTTGGTCATATAGGTTTGCTCATGGATTGGTAGAATCAACATCGTTAAAATGTCCATACTACCTAAAGTGATCTACAGAATTAATGCAATCCCTATCAAAGTACCATCATCATTCTTTAGAGATCTAGAAAAAATAATTCTACACTTTGTATGGAACCAGAAAAGACCTCGTATAGCCAAAGCAATCTTAAGTAAAAGGAACAAACTTGGAGGTATCAGTCTACCAGACTTCAAGCTGTACTACCAAGCTATAGTAACTAAAACAGCATGGTACTGGCACAAGAACAGAAACATAGATCTTTGGAACAGGACTGAGAATC
This sequence comes from Indri indri, assembly GCA_004363605.1. Classification (NCBI taxonomy): domain Eukaryota; kingdom Metazoa; phylum Chordata; class Mammalia; order Primates; family Indriidae; genus Indri; species Indri indri. The sequence continues at coordinate 6,998 of RJWJ010016463.1, forward strand.
CAGATATAAAACCATCCTCATTTTGTCATCTAATCTTTGACAAAGCAGACAAAAGTATACATTGGGGAAAAGAATCTCTATTCAATAAGTGGTGCTTGGAAAACTGGATAACTACATGCCGAAGATTGAAACTGGATCTCCAACTCCCCCCTCTCACAAAAATCAATTCAAGATGGATAACAGACTTAAACCTAAGGCATGAAACCTTAAGAATTCTAGAAGAAGATGTTGGGAAGACCCTTTCAGACATTGGCCTAGGCAAAGAATTTTTGAAGAAGACCCCCAAAGCAATCGCAGCAGCAACAAAAATAAATAAATGGGATCTGATCAAATTAAAAAGCTTTTGCATAGCCAAGAAACTATCATTAGAGTGAATAGACAGCCCACAGAATGGGAGAAAATATTTGCTCTCTACCCATCCGATAAAGGGCTGATAACAAGAATCTATCTAGATCTTAAAAAAAATCAACAAGAAAAAAATCAAACAACCCCATCAATAAATGGGCAAAGGAAATGAACAGATAGTTTTCAAAAGAAGACAGAATAATGGCCAGCAAACGTATAAAAAAATGCTCAACATCTCTAATCATTAGAGAAATGCAAATCAAAACCACAGTGAGATATCACCTAACCCCAGTGAGATTGGCCTCTATCAAAAAATCCCAAAACAACAAATGCCGGTGAGGATATGGAGAGGCAGGAACACTCTTACACGGCTGGCGGGACTGCAAATTAGTGCAACCTCTGTGGAAAAGAATTTGGAGATACCTCAAAGAGCTAAAAATAGAAATACCATTCAATCCAGCAATAGCACTATTAGGCATCTACCCAAAAGAGCAAAAGACATTCTATAATAAAGACATCTGTACCCGAATGTTTATGGCAGCACAATTCACTATTGCAAAGATGTGGAAACAACCCAAGTGCCCATCAATTCATGAGTGGATTATTAAAATTTGGTATACATATACAATGGAATATTACTCAATTATAAGAAATGACAGTGATCTAGCACCTCCTATATTTTCCTGGATAGAGCTTGAGCCCATCCTCCAAAGTGAGGTATCATAAGAATGGAAGAATAGGCTCCACACGTACTTGCCATCAAATTGGCACTAACTGATTGACACTATTGTGCTCACACTGTAGTAATATTTTCCAGGGATTAGGGGGTTGGGGAGGGGTAAATTCACAACGAATGGATGCAGTGAGTAGTGTAGAGGGGAAGGGCATGCCTTTAATCCTCGCTTGGGTGAGGCAAAGACATAAAATGTAACCAAAATGTTTGTACCCTCATAATATCCTGAAATAAAAATAAATTAAAAATTAAAAAAAAAACACAACGAGAGATCATCTCACCCCAGTTAGAATGGCTATTATCACAAGGACAAAAAAATAACAAATGCTGGCAAGGATGAGGAGAAAAGGGAACTTTTTGCACTGTTGGTCAGAACGTAAATTAATAAAGCCATTATGGAAAACAGTATGGAGCTTCCTCAAAAAACTAAAAATAAAACTACCATATGATCCAGCAAACCCACTACTGGGAATACATGCAGATTTTTTTTCAATAAATATACTGGAAAATTTTTTGGAGATTTGCAATAATTTGAAAAAACTCACAGACAAATCATTCAGCCTAGAAATAGCAAAAAAAAAAAAAAATAAGAAGAAGAAGAAAAAGTTGGTATGTCATGAATGCACAAAATATGTGTAAATACTAGTCTATTTTATCATTTACTGCCATAAAATATACACAAATATATTATAAAAAGTTAAAACTTAGCAAAACTTACACACACAAATACTTAAAAAGCATATACAGTACCATTCACAGTTGAGAGAAATGCAAACAAACATAATGATGCAGTATTAAATCATAACTGCACAAAATTAACTGTATTACACACTGTACTGCTATAATCATTTTATAGCCATACTCACTTAAAATGCTTTGTGATGCTAATCATCTCGGCATGAGCAGTATGTCTCTCCAGGAAATTGCAGTTCGCAGTAAAAAGTGATCTCTCACAGTTCTCATGTATTTTTTTATTGTGTTTAGTGCAACACCATAAACCTTGAATAACACCATAGGACCCATACAAAGAGCCACTAATGATGCTGGAAATGCTTCCAAGAAGCAGAGAATAGTCATGACATTACAAGAAAAAGTTGAATTACCTGATATGTACTCTAGACTGAGATCTGCAGCTGCAGTTGCCCAATATTTCAAGATAAATGAATACAGCATAAGGACCACTGTATAAACAGAGAGGAAAATATGTGAAGGTGTCACTGTAGCTACTCCAACACGGGTGAAACCTTGCAATTTTTGTGAAATATCTTTTTATAATACCTCACATGGAAAATGCAGCTTTTAAGTGAGAGCAGGATTGCTATAAGAAAGGCATACCTATAGACTGTAGTATGATTTCAGAGAAAGCAAGGTCATTGTATGACGACTTAAAGGAAAAGGAAGGTAAAGGATCTAAAGCTGGAAAATTTAATACCAGCAAAGGATGGTTTGATAATTTTAGCAAGAGGTTTGGCTTTAAAAATGTCAAGATAACAGGAAAAACAGCTTCTACCAACCAATTGGCAGCAGACAAGTTTGCAGAAGCCCTTAAGAAAATCACTGAAGGAGAAAGGATATCTGACTGAATAGATTTTTAATGCAGACAAAAGTGCCCTATTCTGAAAAAAAAAAAATGCCTCAAAGGACATTTATTTATTAGCAAGGAAAACACTAAACACTGTGATTTAAGGCAAGAAAGGATAGGCTAACTACTGTTTTGTGCAAATGCAGTTAGGTTTAGGATCAGGATTGCTCCCATCCATATAGCTGCTAACTCCTGAACCTTGAAGGGAAAAGAGAAAGACAAGCTGCCCGTCTTTTGGTTGTACAACTAGAAGGCCTGGAATCTGGATTGGCTCTATCGATGCTTTGCTCCTGAAGTCAGGAAGTGCCTTGTCAGTAAGGGACTGCCTTTTAAAGTCCTTTTGATATTGGACAATGCTGCTTGCCACCCAGAACCCCCATGAGTTCAACACTGAAGGCGTCAAAGAGGCCTGTTTTCCCATCAACACAATATGCCTAATTCAGCTTCCAGATTGGGGAGTCATAAGGACCTTTAAGGCTCGTTACACATGATACTCTGCAAAAACGACTGGCAGTTCTTTGGAAGAGAACCTTGAGAGAAGGAACATCATGAAAGTCTGGAAGAATTGGACCATTGAAGATGCCATGATTGATATAGAAAAAGCTGTGAAAGTCATCAAGCCCCAAATAATAATTTCCTGCTGGAGAAAATTATGTCCAGATGTTGTGCATGGCTTCACAGAATTTACAAGAGAGCCAATCAAGGAAATCATAAAAAAGACTGTGAATGTGGCAAAAAAAAAAAAAAAAAAAGGTGGAGGGATAAAGGGTTTCAAGATATGGACCTTGGAGAAATTCAAGAGCTAATATACACCATACTAGTGAAATTAACAGAAGACAACTTGATGGAGATAAGTGCTTTTGAACTAGTGCAAGACAATGAGGAAGAAGACACAGAACAGTATCAGAAAACAAATCAACATTAGGCAATCCGGCAGAAGAGTTCCAATTATTCAAGACTGCTTTTGACTTCTTTTTCGACAGGGACCATCATAATGACAGGCAGTGAAACAAAAGGAAACGGTGGAAGGATTGGCACCATATAGAAAAGTTTTTAGAAAAATGAAAAACAACAAAGTCAGACAGAAATTATGATGTATTTCCATAAAGTTAACCAAGTGTGTCTGCCCTTCCTGCCTCCCCTTCCACTCCTCCACCCCTGAGACAGCAAGACCAACCCTCCTCTTCCTCCTCCCCCTGAGCCTACTCAACGTGAAGATGATGAGGACAAAAACCTTTATGATGATCCTCTTCCATTTAATGAACAGTAAATATATTTTCTCTACCTTATGATTTTCTTAATAATATTTTATTTTCTCTAGTTTATTTTATTGTAAGAATACAGTGCACATATAATGTAAAAAATATGTGTTAATTGACTGTTATCAGTAAGACTTCTGGTCAACGGTAGGCTATTAGTAGTTAAGTTTGGGGACAGTCAAACGTTACACAGGGATTTTCAACTACACAGGGGGACAGCACCCCAACCCCCACATTGTTCAAGAGTCAACTGTATATCCAAAGGAAAGGAAGTCAGTATATCAAAGAGATATCCACACTCCCATGTTTACTGCAATACTATTTACAATAGCCAAGATATGGAATCGACCTAAGTGTCCATCAACAGATGAATGGAAAAAAGGAAATATGAAATGTCCAATTTCAAATCAAAAGTTTAGTTTATTACATCTTCAACAAGAAGCAGTACAATTAATCAAAGTATGTGCCTGAATTATCGACATAGCTTTGCTGTCTTAACGGTAGCTTGTTTATGCCAGCAGTGAAAACACCTGGAGAGCAAGTGGCGATGAAATCGCAAAAGGCACTTTCCACAGCTTGTTGAGAATTGAATGTTTTTCCTTGCAACAAGTGGTCCAAAGCCTGGAAAAAGTGGTAGTCAGTTGGTGCAAGGTCTGGTGAATACGGTGGATGATAGAGAGTTTCCAAGTCCAGCTGCTGTAGTTTGAGCAGCATTGTTTGTGCAACATGTAGTTGAGCGTTGTCTTGCAAGAGGATTGGCTTGTCTCTGACCAATCTCAGCTGCTTGATCACAAGCATCCTCATCACTTCATCCAATTGGTTGCAGCAGACATCTGCCGTAATTGATTGACCACGTTTCATGAAGCTGTAGTGGATAATACCAGCACTGGACCACCAAACAGACACCATTAAGTTTTTTGCTGAATATTATATAATATGAGTTTTATTATAATATTATATAATATGAGTTTTGTGCTGTGTTTTGGCAATTCGTCTTTATCCAACCATTGTGCCAAATGCTTGCGATTGTCAAAAAGAATACACATTTCATCACATGTAGCTGTGTAGAAATGGTTCGCCTTTATGTCATAACAGCAAAGAAAGACAAGCTTCGAGATGATTTCTCTTCTGACACCTGTTCAATTCATGCGGTACCCATCTATCCAGCTTCTTTACCCTGCTGATTTGTTTCAAATGGTGCAATATTGTTGGAACAGTAACATCGAATCTTGCTTCTAATTCACGTGTAGGTTAAGATGGATTCATTTCCACTATAGCTTTCAGCTCATCATTATCCACCTTGGTCTCAGGTCGCCCACGTGGCTCATTTTCAAGATTAAAATCACCAGAACAGAACTTCTCAAACCATTGATATACCGTGCATTCATTAGCCATGTACCCTCCAAACCACTTTCTTGATATTTTGAGCTGTCTGTGTTGTATTCGTTCCATGATAGAACTCACATTTGAAAATAACATGAATTTTTGAGTTATCCGTGATTTCACAAAAATTGCTCTAAAAAAAATTGAAAGATGATCACAAGCCAAGCCATGTGTTTGAAAGAATGAGAATGTACCTTCACAATAAAAATAAAACAAGAAGTGTCAAAGTGAAATGTCAGAGATATCAACTGTCGAACTTAGTACTTAAGGAAATCGGACATTTCGTACTTAATAACCCAGTATTAATATATACACTAGAATACTATTCAGCCATAAAAAGAATGAAATCCTGTCATTTGCAGCAACGTAGATGATGAGCCTAGAGGACATTATGACAAGTGAAATAAAACAGGAACAGCAAGATAAGTACCGCACGTTCTCACTCATATATGGAAGGTAAATAAGTTGAACTCCTATTCCCACCCTTTTATTTTCAACCTGCATACAGTGTGTGAGTTTCTTACATACAGAAGATAATTGGGTTGTATTTTTTAATCTACTCTGCCAATCTTTTCCTCTTAATTTGTGCATTTAGATAATTTATATTTAATTTAATTGATATGTTAGTGATTAAATCTGCCATTTAATTTTTTGTTTTGTATTTGTTCTCCCTGCTTTTAGTTTCTGTTTTCTTTTTCCTGACTTCCTGTGAGTTACTTCAACAGTTTTTAGAATTCCTTTTTAATATATGTATAATATTTTGAGTGTATCTCTTTGTATAGGCTTTCTAGTGGTTGCTCTAAATATTACATCGTATGTACATAACTTTTCATAGTCTAGGGTCATTTTACCAGTTTGAGTAAACCACAAAAATCTTACTTCCTTTCATGACCCTTTACTCTCTTCTATTAATGATTGTCTTAGATGTTCTAAATTTATGCATTTAGAACCACATTGGACAGCATTACAATTTCTTATTCAACCATAAAGCATAATTCAGAAAACTTTAGAAGAGCATGAAAGCCTATTATAATTGCTCACATGTTTGATTAGCATGGTTGTTTCTTTCTTCCTGATGTTTTAAGGTTAATTCTTCTACCATTTTATTTCCGTTTAGAAAACTTCCTTTATTCTACTTGGGAAGATCTGCTGGCAACAAATTCTCTTAGTTTTCCTTCATGTAAAAATTAGCTGATTTCCCATCATTCCTGAAAGATATTTTTGCTCAATATAGGAGGCTGATGGACAGTTCATTTCTTTCATCACTTGAAAAATACTGTGCTGCTTTCTGATAAACCACATAGTTTCTGATGAGAAATCTGCTGTAGTTTAAAGTGTTTTTCTTCTGTAACTAACATGCCATTTTCTGTGACTGCTTTTGAGATTTTAAAATCTTGCAACTTTAGTTTTCAGAACTCTAATTAGGATGTTTCTCGATATAGACTTATTTAGGTTTATCCTCTTTGGGATTTGAGCAACTTCTCAAATGTGTAGGTTTATGTCTCCTGCCAAGTCGTCAGGCATCATTTATTCATGCAGTTTTTCAGTCCCACCCTTTCTCCGCTCCTTACAGAAATCCAATGACATGAACCTTAGATCTTTTGTTATATTCCCGCATCTCCCTAGGGGCTCTGTTTATATTTTATTATTTTTAATCTATTTTCTCTCTGTTGTTCAAATTGGGTGATTCTATTGTTCATCTTCAAGTTCACCAATTCTATCTTCTGTCCCCTGCATTATGCTATTGAGTCCATCCACTGAGTTTTTTATTTTGGTTATTATATTTTCAGTGCTAAAATTTCCCTTTGTAAATATATCTTTATACCTTCCATATCTTTGCTTTGACTTTCTATTTCTTTGTCGAGGCTCTACATTTTGACTTGTTTCGGCATGTTTGTAATTGCTCGTCAAAGCACTTTTAGCATAACCACCTTAAAATCTTTGTGAGGTAATTCTTCCATGTCTGTTATCTTAGTGTTGGCATATATCAGTTGCCTTCTTTATTCACTTTGAGCCTTCCTGGTTCTTGGCATGACAAGTTATTTTTGATTGAAACCTGGACATAGGGTATTACATACTGAGGATGGATCTTATTTAAACCTTTCATTTTACCTGGCTCTCTCTGATACTGTTCTGCTGAGGGGATGGGGTGTGCGCCATTGTTACTGATGGTTAAAGGTAGCAGTGGAGATTCCCCACTTGGCCTTACTGACACCTACAATGAGGTGCTCCCTGTTGCTGTTGTAGCCAGGCAGGTGTGGCAGTTCTAGCACCTCGTGTGGTGTCTGCTGATACCGTGGTGAAAGTGGCCTCATTGCCAGGGGGTGACGACTCTCCACTAAGCCTCCTATAGTGTCATCCCACTGGGGAGAGAGAAGGACACTGTGTTACTGCCACATGGGGGTGGAGGTCCGGGCTCCACATATGGTCACCATGGACACCACGGTGGGGACGCTACATTACCATGCAGTGAGGATCAAGGTTCTCAGCACTTGCATGGCCTTCTCCAACACCATCCCAGTGGGGGCATCGAGGTGCCTTGTGATGACCTGGCAAGGGTAAGTATCTAGTCTCCCCACTCACTCTTTGCTGGCAGGGATGGGAATGGTGCCACAGTTTTTTCTGTGGTGTTTGGCTGAAATAGAGAAGTTACTGTCTAAAACGTGTCTGTCTTGTTTGGTCCCCCTTTCCTGGTCTTTTAGCTAGAAAGAGCAGGCTTTTGGGGGGACTTTTTTTTCTTCGTGCCCACTGGCATTTCTGTGTTGCTAGTTTCCCTAGCAACAGGTCTGGGAAATAGAAGGCAAAAAGAAAATCCAGGGAACTCACCACCACATCATTCCTCAGGTCCCAAGGCCCTAGCCAGTGAGCAGGCTCTTCCTACCTTTCGGAGTCTTCTTATGTTTGACTCATAAGTACAGACGCTCCTCAACTTATGATGGGTTATGTTCCAATAAACCCATTGTAACTTGAAAATATCGTAAGTCAAAAATGCATTTAATACACATAACCTACTGAACATCATAGCTCAGCCTAGCCTACCCTAAACATGCTCAGAACACTTTACCTTAGCCTACAGTTGGGCAAAATCATCTGGCAGCACAGTCCACTGGAGAGTCTCAGTCGTTTGCCCTTGGGATGGCGCAGCAATGGGGAGCTGTCCCTCGCTGCCGCCGGCAGCATCGTCAGAGGGTATTATACTGCATATCGCTAGCCCGCGAAAAGACCAAAATTCAAAATTTAAGTGCGGTTTACACTGACTGCATATCACTTTTGCACCATCATAAATTTGAAAAATTATAAGTCAAACCATTGTAAATCAGGGACTGCCTATAGAACAAAAAATACAAAAGCGTGAGGCAAGGTAAAAACTGTACTCATAAGAAAATGTATAACATGAAATGCTGTTATTATGAAAGAAAACTAAAAATAAAAAGGATTTTTAGTTCTTTTAAATTAGGAAAACATAACAAAAACCATTTGAGAAGAGACGGTAGTAAATAAAAAGGCAGAAATCTATAAAATAAAATGTCCACATTTGTTTTGTATGATACGGTGTGCTACACATCCAAAAACTTTAGAATACTATATGAACACACAGACATACACATATATATCTTTCACATGTTTGGTTGAGCTGGCATGAAATAAAGATTCGAAAGATTTGAACATTGCAATTAAAAGGCTTCATCTACCGAACATATAGAAAATAGTATTAGGAGGAAAACACATCTGATAATGTCTTTTGTGCAGTGGGGATTTCACTAGAGAAACAATTTTGGCCTGTCTCCAATCCTAGCACAGTCTTCCCTAAGGGGTTAATCTGAGTGTCCAGCATAGGAGGAAAAATATGACATACGGATACCAAACCCTTCCTCTTCTCTTTCCCTCCAAAGTGACAGGGACCACATAATCCTCTCTAATCCTCTATGCCATAATCCAACCATAGCAGCCATCACCTGTTATCAAAGAGGACCACCTCAGCCCAGCACTCCCTGAGACCAGATTGGTAACTCTGCCTAAATTTGAGATTTAGTGTTAAGACACGCTCCCATAGATTTAAGTCACATTCTCCAAAATCAGCTTGTTCAGTAATAAAAGGAATAGTTTGGACTCCATCTGACAACTTTTTGCTCTGCTTCTTGATGCTACCAGAACTCTGTGGAGAAGACAAGTGTATTATTATTGGCTGCCCTCTTAGAAAAAAAAATAACTAGAGGAGGCACTTTCTATTGAAATTCACATGGGACATTTATTAAAATTCACAACATACACTAAGGAATTGGTAACATACGAAATATATTCTTCCTTAACTATAAAAGTCACTCAAGTCACTCAATAGAAATCAATAAGTAACAGAAAGCAATTTTTTAAAAACTCATTTTTGAAATCACAAAATAAACCATCTCTAAATAACTCAACATTCAAAGATAAGATTATAATGGAAATCTGAAAAATACTTAAGACTGAAAGATAGTAAAAGTATTGCATATCAAAACTTACAGGATATAGCTAAAGTTTCTAGTTAGAATAAAGGGTACTTAGAATAAAGTTGTGACCTTAAATCCTCATATTAAAAAAAAAAGGCCAAAAAGATGAAAAAGCACCCACCTTTTTTTCTTAAATGTCAGCTGTTTATTATTATTACTACTGCCATACATATTGGTATTGAAACCTTTATACTTAGTACTGGATTTTCTTTGCTTTAGCACCCATCTTAATAAATTAAAAAATCAGAATAAAAATGAACAAAAATGAAGTAAGGGCATAATAAACTTAAAAGCAACTGTTAATGAAATAGAAAACAAAACATAATAAAGATCAGCAAAGCCGGAAAGGCAAATCCAGGAAAAGACCAGTAAAATTCACAAACTTATAGCAAGATGAAAAGAGAGAGAGAACACCACCACCACCACTACCACCACCAACAACAATAAAATAAGATGTAAGAAATATTAAGTATCTCTAGTCAGGCACATCTAGATTTATAGCATATATTAAAATGACTATGAGTATTATAAAAAACTTCATGCCACTAAATTATAAAGCATAAAGAATAGACACAAATTCACAGACTACTAACACTGATTGAAGAAGAAATAGAAAATACAAATGGTCCTATAACCATTTGTTTTAACATTGAAACAATAGTTAATCTTTCCTGAATGAAAAACACCAGGTCCAGATACATGTACTGGTAAGATCTACCTCACATGCAAAAAAAAAGAAGAATAAGAAAAGAAAGAAAAGAAAAAAATGTAATTGTAGACAAACATTTCCCTCTTGCTAGATTGACAAGAACTAGAAAGGAAAGGACTTTAATGAACTCAATCAGAAATGAAAAAGGAGAGGTCACTACAGACATCATGGAAATACAAAGCATTATCTTTGAATACTGTAAAAATCTATATGCCCAAAAACTACAAAATGTGGAGGAAATCAACAAATTCTTAGAAACACACAACCTCCCTAATCTCAATCAGGAGGAAGTAGAATTCCTGAACAGACCAATATCAAGCACATTAATTGGAGCAAAAATAAAAAATCTTCCAAAAAAAAAAAGTCCCGGACCAGATGGGTTCACACCTGAATTTTACCAAACCTACAAAGAACAACTCATATTGCAGAAATTATTCCAGAACATTGAGAAGGATGATATCCTCCCCAACTCATTCTATGAAGCCAATATCACCTTAATACCAAAGCCAGGAAAGGGCACAACAAAAAAAGAAAACTACAGACAAATTTCCCTTATGAATATAGATGCAAAAATCCTCAACAAAATCTTAGCAAACTGCATCCACGGCACACCAAAAAAATAATTCACCACAACCAGGTGGGCTTTATCACAGAAATGCAAGGCTGGTTCAACATACACAAATCTATAAATGCAATTCACCACATAAATAGAAGCAAGACCAAAGAGCATATGATTCTCTCAATAGATGCAGAAAAAGCATTTGATAAAATCAAGAACACTTTTATGATAAAAACCCTTAACAAAATAGCCACAGATGGGACACTCCTTAAAATTGTTAAGGCCATATATGATAAACCCACAACCAATATCATATTGAATGGGGAAAAATTGAAAGTATTCCTGCTTAGAACTGGAACCAGACAAGGTTGCCCACTATCTCCACTACTATTCAACATAGGGCTGGAAGTCCTTGCCAGAGCAATCAGATAGGAGAAGGGAATTAAGGGTGTCTGAATGGGGGCAGAAGAGATCAAACTCTCACTGTTTGCTGATGATATGCTATTATATCTAGAAAATCCCAAAGATTCAACCAAGAGAATCCTGGAATTGATAAATGAATTCAGTAAAGTCTCAGGATACAAAATTAATGCACACAAATCAATGACATTCATATACGCCAATAACAGTCAAGCTGAAAATCAAATCAAAGATGCAACACCTTTCACAATAGCATCAAAGACAACTAAATATTTAGGAATATATTTAACGAAGGAAGTGAGAGATATTTATAGGGAGAACTACAAAACACTGAGAAAAGAAGTTGTAGAAGATGTACACAGATGGAAATCCCTACCATGCTCATGGATTTGTAGAATCAATATTGTCAAAATGTCCATACTACCTAAAGTGATCTACAGAATTAATGCAATCCCTGTCAAAATTCCACAGGGAAAAATTCTTTACAGATTTAGAAAATATAATTCTATGCTTCATCTGAAAACAGAGAAGGCCTCCTATAGTTAAAGCAATCTTAAGCAAAAAGAACAAATTGGGAGGCACCAGTCTTCCAGACTTCAAACATTACTACGAGGCTATAGTAACCAAAACAGCATGATACTGCACAAGAACAGAGATATAGACCTTTGGGATAGGACAGAGATCCCAGATATAAAAGCATCCTGATATTGTCATCTGATCTTCGACAAAGCAGACAAAAGTATACATTAGGGAAAAGAATCTCTATTCAATAAGTGGTGCTCAGAAAACTGTATATCCACATGCAGAAGACTGAAACTGGATCCCCACCTCTCAGCTCTCACAAAAATCAACTCACGATGGATAATAGACTTAAACCTAAGGTTCAAAACCTTAAGAATTCTGAAAGAAAATGTTGGGAAGACTCTTTTAGATATCTTCCTAGGTAAAGAATTTATGAAGAAGATCCCCCAAAGCAATCACAGCAGCAACACAAAATAAACAAATGGGGCTTGATCAAATTAAAAAGCTTCTGCACAGCCAAGGACAATGTGCTTAGAGTGAATAGACAACCTACAGAATGGGAGAAAATATTTGCTTTCTACATATCCGATAAAGGGCTGATAACAAGAATCTACATAGAACCTAAGAAAATCAACAAGAAAAAGTCAAACAACCCCATCAATAAACAGGCAAAGGACATGAACAGAAACTTTTCAAAACAAGACAGACTAATGGCCAGGAAACATACAAAAAAGTGCTCAACATCTCTAATTATTAGGGAAATGCAATCAAAACTACAATGAGATATCACCTAACTCCAATAAAAATGACCTCTATCAAAAAGTCCCAAAATAACAAATGCTGGCATGGATGTGGAGAGACTGGAACACTCTTACACTGCTGGTGGGACTGCAAATTAGTACAACCCCTGCAGAAAGTAATTTGGAGATAACCTCAAAGAGCTAAAAATGGAAATACCATTTGATCCAGCAATCCCACTACTAGGCATCTATCCAAAGGAAAAAAAGACATTCTATAATAAAGACATCTGCACTTGAACGTTTATAGCAGCACAATTCACAATTGCAAAGATGTGGAAACAACCCAAGTGCCCATCAACACATGACTGGATTAATTAAATGTGATATGTGTATACCACGGAATACTACTCCACTACTAAAAACAATGGTGATCTGGCACCTCTTCTATTATCCTGGATAGAGATTGAGCCCATCCTTCAAAGTGAGGTATCACAAGGATGGAAAAACATGCACCACATGTACTCACCATCAAATCGGTACTAACTGATCAACACTAAGGTGTTCACATGGTAGTAATATTCATTGGGTGCTGGTCAGGTAGGGTGGTGGGGGCTGGAGGTGGAGGGAGTGAGGTGGTAAACCCACAGCTAATGGAAATGGGGCACACTGTTTGGGGGAAGGACATGCTTGTAGCCCTGGCTTGGGCGAGGCAAATGCATTTCATGTAACTGAAGTGTCTGTACCCCCATAATATCCAAAAGGAAGGAAGGAAGGGAAGGAGGCAAGGAGGAAAGAAGGAGGGAAGGGAGGAAGGGAGAAAGAAAGAAGTTAAAAAAAAGAGAAAAGATAAACAAGGGCCAGAGTGGTGGCTCATACCAGTAATCCCAACACTTGGGGAGGCCCAGCGGGGAGGATCTCTTGATCCTTTGTCCAGGAATTCAAGACCAGCCTGGACAACAAAGCAAGACCCTGGTCTCTACCAAAATTCTTTTTACAAAATAGCCAGTGTGGTGATGTGAGCCTAAGTCCTAGATGCTCAGGAGGCTGAGGCAGGAGAATTCCTTGAGCTCAGAAGTTTGAGGCTACAGTTAGCTATGATCACACCGCTGTAGTCCAGCCTGGGTGCCAGAGTGAGACTCTGTCTCCTTAAAAAAAGGGTGGGGTAACAAAGCAACTTATTTTAGGCAATGGACATGTCCTTTATTCTAAAACCTAACAAGGTTGGTACAAGAAAGGAAAATTATATGGAAATTTTAATTTTGAACCTCAATGTAAAAATTGTAAGGCAAATATCAGCAAATAAATATAAGCAACATATATTATACTAATGGTCAAATTATTAATAGATTTATCTCAGGAATGCACAGTTACCCAATAGTATTGAAAAAAATCAGATTTTTCAATGTCGAAGTAGGTTAACCATCATGCAGCTAACAACTATATACTCTGGAAAAAAATGCATAAAAACTATTTTACATCATAAAGAATGGCAAAACCAGGCAGAAATTGAGGGGATTAAATCTTTAAAGAAGGGAAACGCAGTGGGAGACATACAAGTTTATATGGTCTATCAATCAGGGCTCTCGAGGAAAACAGAACCAGTAGGATGCATATATACTGATACATAATATATACATGAATATTTATATATAAATAACTATATATATATATATGTAGTTCTTCAAGGACTTGGCTCACATGATTACAGGAGCTGGCCAGTCTGAAATCTGCAGGGCAGACCAGCAGACAGAACTCTCAGGCAGGATCTGATGCTATAGTCCTGCGGCAGGATCTCTTCTGCCTCAGGGAAATCTCAGTTTTGCTCTTAAGGCTTTTCTACTGATTAAATGAAATAAGGCCCACTCATATTACAGAGGTTAATCATCTTTACTTAAAGTCAACTGACTGTAGAGGTGAACCACATCTACTGTGAACTGAAGAAATGACAAGGTTCATAAATTTGGAAAGGAGAGCTTTATTTTTCCTAAAGTGTTGCAGCTTGTAGGAGGCTGGGAAGCAGAGCCTCTGGCCAGAAGCCAGAAACACGAGTTTTGAGGGAGGGACAATGGGAAATTTAAGTTAAGAGGTGTGGCCAAATACACATATTTAACAAGATATAGGAGTCATGAATATTTATGAGAGGAGAAACATGTGCATGTACAATCCAGCTTCATGCCCCTTTATGGAGTCCAAGTTCAAAAAATGGTGGCCCTCTCATGTCAAAACGTGAGGCAGGGGACTCAAAACCCTTACTGTGCATACTCCATACACTGGTTAAAACCACTGGTTGGTGGTCTCTTATCAGGAAAGAATGCCGGTCAGCTGTAGCACCGAAACCACAGACAGGGAGGAATAGATCATGAGCTTGGTTTCTGTTTAGCCTTTGGCAACAACAACAACTACAAAAAAAAAAAAAAAAAAAAAAAAAAAAAAAAAAAGCTACAGACACTGTTGGCCATTGGCAAGGGAGGTGGTATAATGAGGCATGTCTGACCTCCCATCCTGTCATGCTGGCACTCAGTTTTAAGGTTTCTCTGGGGCCTCCTTGGCCAAGAAGGTCTCCATTGAGTCAGTGGGGGAGCTTAGGATTTTATTTTACTTCACACCAAAAAATACCTTCACTGCAAAACTACATTAGTATTTGATGGAATAACTGGATACTACAGCCTGCCGAAGTTAACAAATAAAATTAACCATCACATATGGCTTTTCCTCCAAAGGCACTGAAGCCATGTGGTATGCAGCCTCTAGAACTCAAGCAGAAAACCACAGCCTTTTTGAGTCATCACAGAAAAAAAATTCAAGGCTGCCAGAGAAACTAGAAATTAAAAAGGAAAGTACAAGAATGGAGAAAACCAAAATTGGATAAGCCCCCAAATCTGTATATAAACTCCTTTCAAATTCTTAGCCAACCCATGAGCTGCACATGCATGGAGGAAGCTTCAAAGAGTCCAACAGAAAGCAAAAGCTGTAAGGCAAAAACTGAGAGGAGAATTCAGCTGCTGCCCCTGCAGTGAAGACAGAATTTGGAACCCGAATCACACTAAATTAGAAACACCACAAACTTCCATTGAAATATCATAATTACCATATTTAGGAGTAAAGTCCACATCCCAGAAATAGGAGTGTCCTCTTAAGACTGAACAGAATTGTCCAAACAAAGCCTAAAAGCAAGCCTCCAAAAGTTTAAGGTGATTATTTCATAATTTAACTGCCTACCAGTGCAAAAATAATTATTTTTCAGAGAAACATAAAAGGATCCAGAGTCTCTACAACATAACATTCACAGTATCCAAAAATAACAAAAAAAAAAATTGTCATACATGAAAAGGGAAATATGACCCAATGTTATAAGAAAAATAAGTAAATAGAAATAGATCCCAAGATGATCAAATATTGAAAGTAGATAGCAAACACTTTAGAACTACTAATGTTCAATAAATTTTTGAAAAAGATGAACATAATGAATGAATAGATAGGGAAGTGCATCGGAGTGGTGGAAACTATAAAAAAGAACCAAATGAAAACTCTAGAACTAAAAAGTATAATATCTGGGAAAACAACAATAACAAAACACTGCATGAGTTTAACACTAGGCTGAAGATTGCAGAAGAAAGGATCAATTATCTTGAACACAGAAATATGAAAAATTTTGAATTTGAAGAACAGGAAAAAATATTTCGATGAAATGGCACAATTACCTGTGGGAAAAGATGGAGAGGTTTAACATATGTGTAATTGGAGACAGTCTGAAAGAAGAGGTGATAAAGGGATAAAAACATATTTGAAAAATAATGGCCAAAAATATTATTTATTTATGTATGTATGTATGTATGTATTTATTTATTTATTTAAAAAAGCATTAACTTATATATCTGAGAAGACCAAAGAAGTTCAAGAAGGATAAATACAAAGAAAACCAAAGCTGGGAGAGTCATTGCATTTGACCACATGAACATGGAGAAGGCTCTGCATGGAGGGAGGGTACACCTCCTGCTGTTATTCTCAGGAATGTAAGCAGGGTGGGTAAAAACAAAGAAAGAGAAAGCAGGAGAGGAAAGGGCATTTAAAAATGTAGGCACAATAAAAATATGAACATGTATCATTTCTTTAAAATAATATGTAGTGTATATTATCAAAAGAAATGCATGTAGGGATGGTCACCAAAGTGTTAATGGTGCAGATTTCAGCATGACCTTTACTTTCTTCTTCATATTTTATGAACTAATGGAATTTATTATAATATAAAATTCATATATTATTAATCCTATCGGGATTTTAAAAATCTTTTTACACACAAAGAAAGCTTCAGTCAAGGACCTGACCTGCGACCCACCCCAGTGGCGGCTCTGGGTGATGTTTCTCTCACCTTTTCATTGTGGAGCAGCACACAGACACTTTGAGAACTCGGTCACCTCGCTGCTATGGCAGATGACAAATCAGGTTTAGATGTGTCAGCTGAGACCTGCAAGGCTCATCCTATTACTTTTACTAAGCCATCACAAAGAGCAGATTATTCTATGTGATTCCAGTCAATTGCTCTTTATTGAGTACTGTATACTGTTCTAGGCACTGGTCATGACACAGTGAGCAACGCAGGCAAGTATTTCTTCAACCTTGAAGATCACTATCCCAGTGAGGGAAGACAGAAAATGAGCCCAAGAAGTAAGTAAACTAATGAAAACATTAGAAGGTGATAAATGCTAAGAAGAAAATTTGTAGACGGGATCAAGATCAGGAGAAACAGAGATAGCAAGGAGTGAGCTCTAAATAGGGTAAGAGAGGAAGAGACTTACGGCAAATTTTGGAAGGAGGACTAGGACTAGGACATGTAGCTATGTAGGGAAGAACATTCTAAGCCAATAAAAAAGTGGACACAAAATCCTCAATGCAGGAACATGCCCGTCATGTTTCAGGGTCAGCGAGGAGGATACCAAAGAGACAAGGAGGGGGAAGGAAGGACGGGAGGTGCTGCTATAAGGCTTCGGCCTTCACTCTGAGTATTATGGAAAGTCATGAAGAGTTTTGAGTTGAGAAGTGAGATGACTGAACTTCGCAAATAGTTATTTTTTGATTTTCAGCTTTATTGAAGTATCACTGACAAACAAAAATTATATATATTTGAGGTGTACGGTGGGATGTTTTGATATATGTAAACATTGTGAAATGATTACCACAATCAAATTATTTAACACATGCATCACTTCATGTAGTTACCATTTTTGTATGTGGTGAGAACTCTTAAGATCTACTCTTTTGGCAAATTTCAAGTATACGACACAACATTATGAATCACAGTCACCACACTGCACATTAGGTCTCCAGGACTTATTCATCTTACAAATGCAAGGTCGTTCCCTCTGACCGGCATCTCCCCATTTTAACATAGTTTTATGCAGATCAATCTAGAGGCTGTGAGGAGAGCAGACAGTAGATGCAGGTGGCAGAGCAAGGGAGGAAGCAGGAATACCAGTTGGGAGACCAGAGCAATAACCCTGGGGGGAAACGACAGTGGCCTGGACCGAGCTGGTAATAGCATAGGTGGATAAATGCAGTCCAGATTTCAGATATGGCTTTAAGGTAAGTGCAACAGCATTTTTCAAATAATATGAAATGAGCATGAGCGAAAAAATGAAGTAGGAGACTCTGACATTTGGAGGCTTAATAAATATAAAACCAGTTTCCCTTTACTAGGTAAAGACCACAGAAGGAGAAGATTTAGAAAGAGGAATGATTGGAAGTTTGGAAACATGTTAAGTCTGAACTGCCTGATTTGCAACTTGAGGTGTGGAGTAGCAGCTGGATAAGAGTGTGAAGTTTAAGTGTCAAGTCAGGTTGCATATCTAACTGTGAAATCAACAATATGCAGGTATTATTTAAAGGCTGGATGGGACAGATAAGAGAATAAAGCAGACACAATAGAGAAAAAGTGCAAGCACACAGCCCGGGGCATATCGAAGTTTAGGAGTCAGGTAGTAAGGAAGAGCCTGCAAAGAAGATAAAGAGTAGCTAATAAGATAGGAGAAGAATAAAGACTGAGGTGACTTAGAAGGTAAAGAAGTTTCTTTAATGAAGAGAAAGTGATCGACAATGCCAAATGCTCTGAGAGGTCAGGTAAGGTGACGACTGACCATTGAACACAGGATTTAGCAACATGCAGGTCTTTGGCAACCGTGGTGAGAGTAGCTTCAGAGCAGGTCAGATGCCTTGGCTAGAATGGAGTAAGAGAGATTTGTAGGAGAAGAAATGAGGAGAATTAAAGATAACTTTCACAACGTTTTACTGTAAAGGGCAAAAATATTTGGAGAAAGGAAGGTTGACAAGCCAGAGCCTAGGGCAGTGGTTCTCCATGGGGAGTGACTTGCTCCCCACCCTCAAACCCCAGAGACATTTGGCAATTTCTGGAAACATGCTTGGATGTCACACCTGAGGCTGTAAATGGTGAGACGTAGGGATATATGGAGGTCCAGGGCCCCCTCTCTACCCTACTATCAATGGAGATACAGAGGCCATAGAAGGGGCATTATTATTCCTAGAGTGCAGAGCTCCCTCTTGATTTTTCCAGAGAACAGAATTGGGACTAGTGAGTGAGTTTATAAGAGGCAGGTTTTAGAATTATTCAAGTAAGAACTTCTGACCAATTAGTTCTTTCCATAAACAAAGAACTAACTGGTAGCAAGGTTCCCATCAATGGGTTTTTCCAACAACAAAAAAAGGTGACATATTTTAAAACATATTTTTGCACTGGATAGAGTCTGGACTAGATGACCTGCCAGGGTCCTTTCCCAAATTCGGAATCTAGGTCTGAGACAAAGACTCTGTGGTGTCTTGTCCCTCTTGCTCTAACATGTCTGCTTCATCCCCTCGTGGTCTCTGACTCCGTCACACTGCCTGCTGGGCATCAGCCCTTCCGGCCCATCACTGCTAAACTGCTAGTCCCTTACTCCATTCGTAAAGCGTCACACATCCCCACATTTCCTTGTAAAAGCCCTACCAGAGCTTTTTGAGCATATTTCCATTTCCAAAACAATTTATATAGACAGCTATTATATTTTTAACACACTTAATATCTCACATTTACTTTTAAGCAAACCCTTCTCCAAATTAAACATTATCCTCTTGGGGATATAAGGAATTTGTTTAAATAGCCAGTTTTAAGTAATCCAAAATTACTATGGTACCTTCATTTCCTAAGTCATGGGATACATGCTACTAAAGACAGAGATATTAAATGTCCTCACCAACTCTGTTTGGGCTTGTGTCTGTAAACCCCGGAGGCGTTTATTAAGAGTATTTCAACTTTAACTATCCATTCCCTAGCTCAGCTCAGAGATCACGAGTAAGATGGACAACCAACACTCTCTTCATCTCAAGCCTTGGGCAGATATCTGTGGATGGTAACAGCGCACTCTGCCACAGATTCCAAATGTGCAGCATCGTTCTTCTTGACGCAGTGCTCTAAGAAGCCTCTGCCATTCCATCCAACACAGTAATCAAGATGGAGCCTATTTGGATCTCTGTTCTAGATATCGAGTCTTTGATTATATGGCAAATACGTTGTTTGCTCAAAATGGTATGAGACTTTTCTTCTTTATTTCACATATTAGCTGCAATCAAGGAAGCACAGGGAAGCAATAGGATATAGTAGAACTATTATTGGATTAAGACTTAAAAAATTAAGGTTTAAAAATGAAAGAAAGAACCTCAGTTACAAACTTTGAGCAAAGCAATTTACCTCTCAGATCTGATTTCACAATTCTAAAATAATATTGTGGGGATTTAGAGGTGATTATCACCAGAAGTATGGATAGCTAAATGTGATGGATTCACACCATGCAGCACTATGACGAAGTTAGAAACAACCAACTAGACATACACAGAGAAATCTGGGGAGATCTTAAAAAGATTGTGCTCACGGCACGTGCATGCAGTCTCAGCTACCCAGGAGGCTGGGACGAGAGGATCACTTGAACCCAGGAGTTCTGAGCTGCAGTGTCCTGGGCCAATCGAGTGTTCGCACTGATCTGGGCATCAATATGGTGATTCCCCCCCCCCAGAAGCGGGGGACCACCAGGTTGCCTGAGAGGGGGTGAATCGGCCCAGGTCGGAAATGAAGCATGCCAAAGCTCCTGTGCTGACCAGTAATGGGATCGCCCCTGTGAATAGCCCCTGCACTCCAGCCTTGGCAACATAGTGAAACTCCAGCTCTAAAATTAAACATTATAATTTTAAAAAGTAAGAAACAAAATAAGATAACACAACACCATTTATGTTAACTGAACACATACATACAAAATATCTTTTATAAAAACATATAAAACAAAAGAATACACAGTAAATATATTAAAATGTTTGTAGGGTTGACGGAAATGGAGAAATAGAATAAGATGAAATAGAAAAATAAATAAAAGATTAACCTTGCAGGGACATATAATGGTAATATGCTCTGAACTGAGGAGTGTAATGCATTCAACTTTCTACTTCTTAGGTCCAATTTAAAAACAATAATATTTTTAAATATGTAAATTAGGGATTTTGATTCTGGTATTATGGAAGAGTAGATATTTGGGGCCAAGGGGGCTACTCCTACAGGGTAACTCTATCCTGGGTAACATAAGTTTGATGTACTAATGGAATCTCATAAATTAGGGAAAATCTCTAAGGACAACTCACTCACACACACACAAAAAAAAAATTTGAAAAAACTTGAGCTTAAATGCTTAAATCAAAGCTGGAAGCTAAGAGCACTGAGTGGTGAGCAGATGGGAGACACAGGATGCTCTTGAGGACAGATGCCAATAGCGCTATGTGATCCCGACACTGAGCCTGAGACAGGGCCAGTGGATGACCTCAAACGGGGGCTCCCACATGAGTCAGACACTCCTGAAGGGACAAAAGTAGTGTCCCTTGACTTCTGGAAAAACCAGATGAAAATCTCTCTGAAGAAAAGCAAATAGGAAATTTAGGCCTTCGGTATTCCCTCAAATTAAAATTACGAAAACAAGAGTTCACATTTAAATATTACCAAACACACCAGAGGCAATCCACAATGAGTGAGAGTAAACAGAAACAACAAATTATTTAGACTGCAGATATTCACATTAGAATGATTAGATACAGAACACAGAATGGCTGAGTATACAATGTTTAAAGGAATAAAAGAGGAAACCACGAAGATGAGCAAGCAGCCGCACTGCTGGAAATAACCAGGCAGCTCTGAAATAACATAACAAATACATAATTTGAATTGGAAAGCTCAATGGATAATGAATAATTTAACATATTGTCAGTATATCTGCATAAATTATCCAGAATTTATCATAGAAAAAATCCCAGGAAATATGAAAAGGAAATTCAGAGAAGTGGAGGAATAAAATAAAAATGTAACGCGCAGCTAATTGGAGTTCTACAAGGAACAGCAAGAAATAATGGCTAGAATCTTCCGGAAGTCATAAAAATCACGACCATAGAGATTTAAGAAGCACCGTAGAGCCCATGCAGGACAAACAAAAAGAGATCTGTGTCTGGACACAATGTAGTCACCAGAACACCAAGGCAAAGAGATCTTGAAAGCAACCAGAGTAAGTACTGATTACCTGCAAAGGAGAAATTTAGGCTTACGGCTCACTTTACACTATGGAAACAGTAAGATGGTGAAATAACATCTGAGCACTGAGAAAAAATACCAATCCAGAATTGTCTGCTCAACAAAACAATTTTTGAAATTGGAAACAGAGCTTCCATAAAAACAAATGGCAATAGCAGCCCTGTGGTCACAATACGGAGCCTTGGGACAGCAGCCAGGTGGATGGACTAAACCTGAGACACTCACGTGCAGCTCCAACATTTCAGAAGACTGCACGCACACTAGACAAACACAGAGCCACCCACATGGCTTATTCTTTTAAAGACGTTTCACGTACTTTAACTGAGTTGATGCTGAGAATTGGAGACTAGTTATGGAGAGGCACGGTATTACCATTTTATAATCTGGTAAACATACCCAGAGGTGAAATTACTGACAGTGAGTATTGGACAAATGCCTTTAAGTTTTCTTCCTTTGAAAGTAAAAATGTAGATAAACATGTTAAGTATTTTTAATGAAATGTCCTCTACTGACACTGCAGACATTTAGGGACTTCCCTACAGGCTCACGGTCTCAGTCTCATTCATAATTATCACCAATAGCCTCATTTTGACACCACAGGGAATACTCCCCCAGTAGCTTAATTTATGGTTTTTCTCTGGCAGCTTCTCATAAATCCCCATTACCAGAACACTATCAGCGATGCCTAATGAGTCGTGCTGTACATCATCCTCCCTAATAATACCATCGTTTCCGAAGAAAGAGGCCGTATTAGTTTTCTATTGTTGCTGTAACAAATTAGCCCAAACATGGTCATTTTAACAATACAAATTCATTCTTCCTTACATTTCTGTAGATTAGAAGTCTAACACAGGTCTCACTGGAGTAGCCCTAGGAGAAGACTTTTCTCCTTACTTTTCTGGCTTCGAAGTCCTTGGCTTGTGACCCCTTCCTCCATCCTCAAAGCCAGGTAAGCCGGTGTCTCTGATGCCCTTCCTTAGTCATGTCTGCCTTTGCCTACACTCAGAAAAGATCTTCCACTTTTAAGGATTCGTGTGATTATGTTGGGCCCACCTGGATAATCCAGGATAATTTTCCCATTTTAAGGTCCTTAACTTCAGTCATATCTCCAAAGTTTCTTTTGCCATGAATGGTACATATCCACAAGTTCCAAAGGCATGGACATCTTTGGGGGGGCCATTACTTTGCCTACCCCAGAATGTGGAAGAGACCCTCTTGGGTTGATAGATAAATGATAGGTAATGTCACCCTGGGTTTTTTTTGTGGTCTTTTGTTTTTTTTTGTTTGTTAGAGATAGGATCTCGCTCTGTCACCCAGACTGGAGTGTAGTGGCGCAATGATAATGTCACTGATATTACATAAGGTCATGCTAACCTTGTATACTGCATGTCACTTTTCATTTACCTCATCATTTAAACTCAGGTTCTGGAAGATAATTAAACCCTCATACATGTATTATATATAATGAATTATTATATTTTTATTATATCACATTTATAATATGTAATATTAATGTATATTACACATTAAATTTGTTATATGTGATGAATTAACTTATCTCCTGTACATTTAGAATAGCATTAGTTATATCCTGTCCTCGGGAAAATTGACAAACAAATCATCACTTAAATCATTTTCTGTGGATTTTAAGTATCTTGTGAAATCTCAGTTGGAAAAAAATATGTGTTGTATTATACTGTGCAAAATAAAAAAGTCCTGGGACTGCCATCGTACAAAGGATAATTGATCATGTCAAACAAAAGTAGTGGCAATACATTGTAGGTGTATAACATAAATAGAGGTAAATGAGTGATAAAAAATAGCACAAATGACTAGAGGAATGAAAACATTTAAGATTATTTTACTATCTATAAATTGCCATAATATTAAGGTAGACTTTGATGTGGATCTGGAACACCACAGAGCAATTATTTAAAAATAACATCGAGGTACACCTAATAAGTTGACAAATGAAGATAAAATAGAACCCCAAATAATACTCAATCCAAAAGGATGTGGGAAGGAGGGGGGAGGGTAGGAAATGAACGAATAACACATGATTTTTGAAAAGAAACAACAAGGTGGGTGATTTAAACTTGACTATAACAATATTTACACTAAATGTAAAGAGCCTAAACCATGAGTCAGCAAACTTTGGCCTATGGGCCAAATAGAGCCCATCATTGTTTTTTCAAAATAAAGTTCCACTGGAACACAGCCTTGTGCCTCCATTTGTGTGGTGTCCACGCTGCTTTCATGCTATAATGCCTGAGCACAGCAGTTTCAACAGAGACCATATGCTCCCAAAAGCCTAAAACAGTTACTATCTGGTCTTTTACAGAAAAAGTGTGTTGATCCTTGGTCCAAACACTCCAATTTAGAAGTATAGATTCTAAAATTGGCTTAAAAAATTAAATATGATCTGCAAGAAACCCACTTTAAATATACATATATGAATAAGCTAAAAGTGAAAAAGGATGAAATAGATGCTGTATAAACACGAACCAAAAGCAAGGAGCGGTGCCTGAGACAGTACCAGATCATGAGACTAAGCAGATTTTAGAACAACTGTTATTACCAGTGATGAGGAATATTTCCTAAGGATAAAATGGTTAATTTACTTAAAAAATTTAACTGTATATGTATCTAACAACAGATTCAAAACATATGAAGGAAAAACAGAACTGAAATGAGAAATAGGCAAATCCACGATTATAATGAGAGATCTATACCCTCATCAATCAGTAATGGGCAATATAAACAGACAATTTATAAGCATAAAGAAGTCTTGGACAGCACTATCAACAACTTGAAATAATTGATACCAATAGAATGTTCTACAGACTACACATTCAAGTGTTGACAGAGTACCCACTAATATTAGTCCAATCAGCACAGTTAGCAGCAGCAGACACTCTTAGTTCTAAGGGTCCTCGGGGCTTACACACCCCAGGACTGTGATTTCTTTTTCTCTTTCAAGGATTCTTTATCACTTCTGCTGTGCATCACTAGAGGGAACTGGGAGCCTCACTGATAATCTGTTGCATCCACTATCGCCTCTCTACTAGGAGCTCTTTTTAGTCAGGACACACACACCCCTCCAAATTTAATGAGGATTCACAGCACAAGCATGTAAAACATCAATACTAATTATACATTTAACAGTGGGAGCAATAAAATCAGTGCAGGACAGAGGTCCAAATGGCCCCACTCAAATGGTCATAGCACCTTTCTTAGTAACCAGCCAATGGGAGTCTCTCCTTCTCTCCCCCTCTCCACTCTCCCTTCCCACCACCAAAGAACCAGAAGTAGTCACTCTCTGCTCACTTGACCTACTTGGTTGCCTATGTGAACAGCTATGGAAACTTCTCAGTTTCAGGGGACACATAAGCCTTGCAGTTTGACATACTCAGCAGGCATGTTCAGGGACTCTCAGGGCTCAAGGCAGACCCCCATCCCAACACATAGTAATAGAAGTGGAAAGTGACATCATATAAGAACAGATGGACACATAGACCGAAGGAACAACACAATGAACTCAGAGAAAGACTGTGCATGAGTGAAAATTTAATACATGAAAATATGGAAATAGAGCACCAAAAGTCAAAGGTGAAAAGATAGATTGTTTTGTTCATGGGGTTAGGAAGTAAGTAAAATTGGATCCCTAATTCACATCACATATAAAGGTAGAGTCCAGATAAATTAATGGAAGATAAAATAGAAAATCAACAGGAAAAAATGTCAGAATACATATCTGTGATTTAGAGGTAAAAAAGGATTCTTTTTAAAATATTTGAAAAGCACAAATCCTAAGGCAAAACGTGTTAAAAATGATTACACGAAATTATTTTTGTTTAATGGAGAAAGCATGGATAGAATTGACAGATAACAGACTAAGAAAATATTAGCAATATCTAAAACTGACAATGTACAGATATATAAAGAATTTCTTTAAGTCAACAAGAGCTAACCCAAGAGAAAAAAAAATGTACAAAAATATGAATAGGCAGTTAAAAGAGAACAAACCCCAAGAGCCTATAAGCAAATCAAGAGATGCTTGAACTCAGTAGTTATCACAGGAATAAATGAAAGCAATAATGAAATATCATCTTATCCCTGTCAATTTGGTTAAAAAGTTAAAACCAGGCAGTCTCAACTCTTGGTAGAATGTAGGGATAGGGGAGCCTACATATACTCCTGGTGGGAAATGAATGGTGCCGACATTCCAGAGAGCTCTCTGTCAGCACTCAGTCAAATCAGGTTTACATATTCTTTATGACCCAGCAATTATACTCCTACGTATGCAAACTACAAAAATTCTCCTGTAAGTCCATGAGTACCATACATAGGTATGTTCACTGCAGCCTGGTTTGTGGTGTCAGGGATTCAGAGCAATCTGAGTGCCTATCACTGACTGGGAAGGTGCACAGACCTGTTCCGGTGTACACACGTGGAGTGTGATGAAGCATTTAGAAAGACTGAACCAGATGTTCACAGAGCACCATGGCTGGCACTTTAGTGCTAAGTAAATGAAATAAAATGAGATCCATAATTTACCATTTTTCCATACATTAAAAATACAGGCACACAAAACTAAACATATTTTAAAAGACTACCCATAAGCAGATGACAGACACCAAATATGTTAGAATGGTCGCCAACGGTGAGCGAGAAGAATGCAGGTTGAGCATGGGGACGAATGGCAATAAGCTAGCGAGTGCATGGATACGTGAACAAATGAATAAGAACGGTTCTTTCCTTTCTGAAACAGTGTGAGGGAAATGGCCTCAAATGGGGTAAAAACATGGAAAAGCACACAGGCAAAAAAAGCATAAGTCTATAAAAACAAAGGCACGAAAACAATTTCAAGGGAACACCGGAGTGTTTCAAGAGGAGTGGAAGACAAGACAAGAAAGGTAAGTGAGCTGAATTTGGTGACTTTTTGTTTCTTCTTACCTAAAAAAATAAGTTATAAGTGTATATATTTATATATTATATATTTAATGTATGGATTGATCCTGGAACTCAGGCCCATAATTAAAGACACTTGGGATCTACGTGCAAGAAAATAAAGTGAAAGAGCCACATTCTCTGAGCATCTGTG
>RJWJ010016464.1:0-34439 GCA_004363605.1 Indri indri
TAAAACTTCATGATCCAGGACAAGAGAGGCCCTTCCTGGAACATCACATGCAGTACCAGGAAGGTGGAGCTGACTTGGAAAAGTCCAGAAACTCAGAGAGGGGAAGAGGAAGAGGCTGAACCCGTCTCCGTTCTCTCAGAGAGCTGAGTAAGAGCAGCTTGGCAGGGCTCCTGGGGACCGGGACTGAGACCAGTGAGGGGGCTGCTGCCCGACCACCGTGTGGCCAGAGCTAAGAGCTGTGGGTGGGCGGGTGGGAAGGGGAGAGGGCTCAGGTGCTGGCTGGAGTTGACACCGTCCTGGGGAAAGTGGGTCCCAAATGCATCTGGCTGGGTGAGGACCAGACTGGGAAATGGGGCGTGGTTATGATTAGAGCAAAAGAATTGTCCCAGCGTGGGGCCAACATGGGAGGGGGGATTTTCTCAGCAAGACTCCAGAGAAGAGGCGGGGGCAGAAGCAAGAGTCGGGATGAAAGGGAGCGAAGTGTCCTCAATGACAGGGGCAGCACAGGCATCAGGGGCCCAAGACAGAGGAAAGCAGACTAGGGGCAGCGAGCACAGTGCGGTGTGAGGCCACAGGGTCACAGGACAGGCCTGGTGAGATAGGAGCCTGGAGCCAGCCGTCTGCTGCGGTGGGGCCCTGGACTCTGTCTCCCGAAGCGGGGGCCTGGCCACACGTGGCACTGCTGTCCTCAGGTGGAGCCACAGTGTCTCCAGACAACAGCTTTTCCGCACTTACAGAGAGCAGGACCCTGGTGTTATGTATCAAGCCTGACATACGGATTTTATTACGGGAAGTGGTTACCAATGGGACCCTATTTAGTGGCTTGAGTGAATTTTATTACTTGGAAATTCACTTTAGCATTTCTTTCGGATCCTAAAACTCACCAGAGTGATACAATGGCTAATCAGACAAAGAGGGTCGTGGGGGCAGACGGCATCCCCCTCTGTGATTTCAGGCCTTGGTTTGATTAGCAGCCATAAAATTTTTATATGTCGCACCTTGAGCAAAGGTGCAGGAAATTGTGGTCAGGAAGCCTGGCTGCCTCTCAACAGGCCTCCTCTGTGCGAGCCCCAGGGAGAGGAGGCCTATTTAACAGCCAAGTCTGAGTTGACATCACAGGGCTGGAACAGTCATAGCAGGAGCGCAGACATCATAAACGTGGCACAGGAAGGCCAGCGCGGGAGCTAGCGGGTAAGGGTGGCAGCTCTCCATCCCAAAGTCTTGCAATCCTTTCGTGAGCAACACATTTCATAAGTGCAAACGCCACTCTCTGAAGCCAGGATGAGCTGGCAGGACACTCCCGCTTCTCTAGTAGCAAGCCCCGCTTTGCCCAGGGGCTGAAATGCTAGTACTTCTCCGGCGCCGCGATGAAGCGTACAGATTTAACTTTACCGGAGCCAGCTGGTGCGTGGTCGAGCTTTGCAATCAGCTGGCAGGGCTAATTGCAGGAGTTGTCATTCCGGGCAGGGCACCCAGAGACATCTGACATGACGCTGAGGAAGAGCCACCCTTTCCCCCCCATTCTCATATCCCACAACCTTGGTCCCAAGGTGAAAAAGAAGAAGATGGTGAGAAGCCACCTAGGCTGTCCCCAGACCCACACCGGCACCTCCTTCCTTGTCTCCTATTCCCTGTGCCGCCAGCTGGGTAATTTGCTCCAAGAGAGTGGGGACATAACCAAACGCCAGACATCTTCCTGAAGGTTCCGTCCCATTCTATAAACTAAGAGGCTGCTCAGCTGACGTGGAGTTTTGTTCTGTTGAGCACTTACATGGACACATGTACTACCTGGGGTAAGGTCCTGGGGTAGGTAGGAAACCGACCTCCCAAAGAGGTCCACATTCTAATATCCAAACCTGTAAATATGTTTCCTTCCATGGAAAAGGGACTTTGCAGATATGATTAAGTTAAGGATCTTGGGAGGGGATTATCCCAGATTATCTGCTGAGTCCAGTGTAATCATGAGAGGCCATGTAAGAGGGAGGCCGCAGGGTCAGAGTCAGAGGACACGTGTTGATGAAAGCTGGAGTTGGAGTGATGCAACCGCAAGCCAAGGAATGCAGGCTGCACTGGGCGCTGGAAAAGGGAAGGAATAGCGTCTCCCCCACAGCCTCTGTGAGGAACGTAGCCTTTGATTTTGGCCCCATAAGGCCAATGTCTGACCCTAACCTCCAGAATTGTAAGATAATAAATTTGTATTGTTTTAAGCCACTAAATTTGTTACAACAAGCAGTGGGAAACTAACACCTTATTGAGTTCTATGGATGTGTTATGGGGAGTTTATTTGCTACAATGTGATTTGATCAGTGGTCTGATGTAAGACATTGCTTTCAACGACCATTATTAACCTAGCTTCCATTTTAAAGTTTATACCTGGAGGGTTTTTTTTTTTTGTTTGTTTTCTGTTTGTTTTTGTTCATTTTGTTGTTTTTGAAATGGGGTCTAGCTCTGTTGCCTGGGCTAGAGTTCAGTGGCACGATCATAGCTCACTGCAGCCTCAAACTCCTGGGCTCAAGTGATCCTCCCACCTTAGCCTCCTGAGTAGCTGGTGCATGCCACCACACCCAGCCAATTTTTAAAAACTTTTTTGTAGAGACAGAGTTTTGTTTTGTTGCCTAGGCTGGTCTCAAACTCCTGGCCTCAAGCAGTCCCCCTGTCTCCGCCTCCCAAAGTGCTGGGATTACAGGTGTGAGTGACTGTGCTCAGCCCGGAGTCTTTTTTAGAAGAAGCTCAATGACTGTCACTTAGTAAACATCAGTCATCACATGTTAGCTCATGCAGTTCTCACAGTTACCCTATCAGGTCAATATGATTATTAGCCCATTTACAGATGGGGAGACTGAGGCTCAGAAAGCCCACGTGACTTGCTCACAGCCATCCACTGGTCAGCAGGGCAGGTCCGCCCTCTCTTCTGTGTTGCCCCCAGGGAGAGTCAAGCCCAGCAACTCATGTCAGTGACTCAGGGGGTACACAAGTGAGCAGGCCACAGGGCAGGGGCGAACTGCCCCTTGTGTCTCTCGACAGCCCCAAGCCTGTGGCTTTGGGTCCCAGAGGAAGGGCCTGCTCAGGGTCAGAGAAGGAAGCCTTTGGCTCAGGCACCAACCTTCCCCCAGATGCTCACCTTCTGCAAGGGGGGATCAAATGATGGGTGTGGGAACTGAGACAGTCAGCATCCAGGAGCCCCCAAAATGCCCTTGCACGCTGCACACAGATTCCCACCAAAAACTTATGTCTGTTTTCTGAAGACTCCGCCCTCATCGCTAAGCAGACAGTGGACACCACAGTGGTTGAGGCCCATGGCGTGGACGGGAGGTTAAAGCAAGCCCTGATTTCTACTGGGAAGCTCAAGAGTCAGGTCAGCTGAGTTTCCAAGGCCAGGAGCACAGAAAATGAGCTGCTCCAGGCGGGCAGTTCGTGGGGCGAGGCAGACGTCTGGACACTGCGGGTCTGTTTGCTCTGTGATTCCTCTTGGAGACGATGACATCCGGAAGGGTTTACCTTTGCTCACAGGAGACCGGCTTGCAGGCTTCAATCCCCGTTCCGCCGACTTCTCTAGCCGAGTTAATCCCCAGGCACTGACAGCCAGAGCAGCTGGCCAAGCCCGTGAAGCACACTTGGGGGAGGGCGATTGTTTTAACTTAGATTAACTTCCTGGGAAATTGCTGTGAGGAGATAAGTATCAGTACTTCTCTCCATCCAATCGCGAGTGGAAATGCTGGGACTGGAGGAGAGCTTCCCAAACATCTCCACACAGACTGTGGGTCAGTGCTGTCTTTCTGCCCCTCCTTTAGATCTGCGTCATCAGACACCTTTCCTCGCTTTCTTTTTCAAATTATTCTTTTGACCCAGGAAGCTGGAACAAGATAATTAGCAGTTTATTACTCTAGAAGGCCTGCTTTTTCTAACTTGAGGTTTTTCTTTGTTAGACTGTGTCTGGCCAAGGGGAAGCCAGGAGCCTTCAATCAGAACAGCTTTGGCTGGTGAGATTAGATCCAGAGACCAGCAGATTAGTCTTTTCTGTGCAGGGCAGCCCAGGAACTGGGGGATGAGGGGGTCACAGCTGGGAGGCCCCGTTGTTTCTGTCCTTCCTGCATTCACCTGAGACAGATGGTAGCAGACCTGTGACTCCGTCCCCAGCCCATCTCCCCACAGAGTCTGTGTTCTCCTAGGACCAGAGCCCAAGGAGGGTGGCACACTGGGCTGAGCCTGGGGGCAGGCAAGCCACTGCGGAGACTGCCAGCCCGGAAAGGTTTGGTCAAGATCGTCTCAGTGGGCGACCGTCTCAGTCTGCCATTCCCAGACGCTCTGTGCGTTCCTGGGACACGCAGACCAGTTCTGACAAGGCTGGTACTGCCAGGGAAGTGGGGAGCAGGTGAACTGCCAGCTGCGGCACCTTCTCAATCCACAGGCTGCTGTGCTCAGGCTGAGAGGCACGGATGGCCCAGCACTCCTGGAGAGTGGTGGAGGTGCCAGACTGTGGGCAGCAGGAGGACGGAAAGGGACGGGTCACCAGGGCAAAGGATTAGGACAGAGCTTCCTGGCAGAGAGCCACACTTGGTTAGCCAGGAACAAGCCTTTGACCGGGGAGGCGGTGGCCTCAGGGATGGCCTCAGTTGTGGGGAGGGTGTTACACAGCCATCCAGTTGTGACAGCAGAGTGTGGTCCAGCCACTGAGGGACACAGGTGCAGAAAGCCCGCATGGAGAGGAACAGTGAGTGCTGACAGCGATGAGTGGCGATCACCTTGGACACACCACCTGTGTCTTCCGGATGTCAGACTTTCCAGTTCAGTTTACTATCCTCCACATATGCGCATTGGCGAGAGCGGTGGAGAGAGGATTGGACTCGACGAAATGCAAGGAGAGTCCCAGGTCTGTCCCGACCCACCTGTGATCTCAAGAAACCCCTTTGCCCCTCGGAGCCCTCGGAGCTTTCCGATTCCACCCTGAGTTGCCCTGCGCCATGCTGAGACTTTCTGCTTGGATCTGTCCCTCCCTTCCCAGCCCCTCAGCCCTCTGTTTCTCCTGGTGTCGTTCTCTGCGTGCCGCCCCCAACACACACGCATAGATGTACACCTGGCCACAGACAAGTAGGTTCACATTTGGGGAGTTGGTTTTCTTTCGTCCTCAGTGAAATCCTGATGAGGCCACTTAAGCCATTAGGCTCTTTTGAGGTTTTTTGAGATGGAATCAGAAGCCAACATTATGGAAGAGAAGTCTTTGGCTGGCTGGGCGGGAGGCTTCAAGCTGTGGCGTGTGCAGCACCCACGTGGCATGGGGTGCCGGACACGAGGGCTCAGAGGATAAGACTGTTCCTCCAACTGGGCTTCTCCAGCTCCGTGCAGTTCCACACAGATGCTTTCAGAAGGAAACTGAGTTTGGGGGACTTGACCTAATCCCACCTCCCCAACCCCAGCCATGGAGCCCTGGCGTTTATCAGAGAAAGCCTGGGATCCCATGCAGGGGTGTCCCCTGGTCCTATGGGTCAAAGGCTCGGAGCTCTCCCTGGATTTAGCTGGAAGAAGTTGGCACTGTTCTTCTTTGAAAAAGTGCATCTGTCCAGAGAGAGAAATGGACTTTCAAGGTCACCCTGCTGGGTACTGATGGCTCACAAGGCAAGTCTCCTCCTCCTACGACAGTTCCCCTGGACACCAGGATGCCTTTGGAAATGTGTCAATGAAATCTTGCTTCAGTTGCAAGTGGGTCGGTGAATGTCAGCCCTGAGACCACAGCTCGTGTAGCCCTCATAAACAGGATGGCGGGTTAGACAGGGACGGGGTGGGCGGAGGGCTGCAGAAGGGCAGGGGGGCGGAAGGCAGGAGGACGGAGTGAGCAGGGCGAAGAAGAAGGTGCACAGCTTGTCACTCCTCAGTCATTTCCTGGGGCGCCCAATTCTAGCAAAGCGACAGCCGCAGCTCCCTGGCCGCCTGACTCCCAGCCAACCGATCTCTGAAACAGCCCCTGGATAACGTGTGAGCCAGGCTGCAGCTTCGCTCGACTGACTAAGTCTTCCCTGAGCCGACTCCAGCTGAATTAACCAGGGCAGAATGTCCTGGGCAGACTGAGCGCACCCTCCAGAGCCTGGAGCCCCAGCCCGTATTTCTCCCCATCTGCCCGCCTCGCTTCTGGTAGCATCATTAAACATCCTGGAGAGCCCGGCAGTGAGCAGTTCTGCGGTAAAACCCACTGCGATGAAAAGCGAGTTCCCTCCCATCCCAGAGGGCACATTGTGGACAAGAAAGGAAGGGGAGGATGTGGCTGTTTGCATTTGGCCCAGGCCTGGCAAGGAGAGGCCGGGCTCGCGCTGCCAGTGTGGGCTGGCCTTCCGCAGAACTTGGGGATTTGATTTTAAGCGAGTCTTTTTTAGGTGAAGGCTTCCTTCCTGGCAATGCTATCTGAAATTCCCAGTCTTTTTGGGCTTCCCCAGAATACTGGGTTAGCTGACACTGTGTATTTCAGACTTCTGCACAGTGGTCGATGTCCCGTGATGGACTGGTCTCAGTTAAGAGCAGAGAAAGTTTGTAGTTTTCCAGAGCAAATGATTTCAAAGGCTAAAACTGTGCACTGCTGGCCTGATGTTCATCCAAATATAAAGAATCTTGCAAACTGGCGATGTTGGCTCACTCCTGGAATGACCATGGCATGGTTGGAGGACGAGGGTGGGTAGGGAACACTTTACCGTATAATCCTTCGTGTATTTGCAATTTGAACCCAGAAAAATGTTTTTGCTTTTTTAATTTAAAGAAATAAAAAACCAAGCATATTCATAAGAGGAGCTTTGTTTTTATTTTAATGTTTAAAGTTTGATTGTGAAGGCTGGGAAAAACTTGATGGTCATATATATGCTACCCTTCTTGGTTATGAAATCGGAAAGCTGGAAGGCCACAAGAGATTGAATCCAATGGGAAACTGAGGCCCAGAGAGGCGACAGGGCTGGCTGGGGATGTCCCAGCTAGTTGGTGGCAGAGTCAGAACCAAGACTGGTGCAGGGCTCTTTCTGCTCCTCCCTGGTGCTTTTCAGAAATGCTGACCAGTGGGCTTCCCATGCGCAATGTTGGAGAGAAATTCTTGGTGAGTGATGTCTGTTAATCACACCACTGAATATGCTGCCAGAGGCCTTTGTTTTCCCGGTTGGTTTGCTGTAGGTGTTGGTAACCATCAGGAACATTCTACGAAGCTGAGGAGGGGTGAGAAGCTCCTCGCTAATGAAAGGCACAGACATGATTTAGCAAATGATCTCCCAAGAGGAGGATGTCTCACCCACTATCCCCCTTTCTTGGCCGGGGCGGTGATTCTTCCTGGAGAGGCCCCACAGTGTGTGAGGAGCGGCACCTGCCTAATACCCATGCATGTTGGTCTCGTTACAGAGTTATCAGCTACGAGTGCTGTCCTGGATATGAAAAGGTCCCCGGAGAGAAGGGCTGTCCAGCAGGTGAATGAGCCAGGCCGTGCGTGCTGGCGTGGACGGAGCGGGGAGGCGGGGGAGAGGGGCAGGTGAGGCGGCGGCGTGAGGATGTGCTGGGTTCTCCCTGTGTGCTCGCCGACCGCCTCTGGCCACTGTTTTTTCAGTTAAGAATGTGAGACTCAGACCTGAAAGGGAGGGGGGCGATTTGATTGGTGCCAAGGTGACGGGGAGGGCGTGGTCGGCCCGGGCAGGGCTGTGGCCGGCCGTGCGGACTCCAGTGCAAGGACAGGCGGGGGAACAGGAGCGGGGAAGGAGACCGAGGTTGGAAGAGCAGCCAACCTCTGCGTCCCAGTTCCAGACCCTTCAAAATGAACGTTCAACTCCCCATCTGAGAAAGCCCTTCTAAACCTCAGGCTGCTTTTAAGAAATAACATTCTATTAACTGCAAATCTTCACAGTACTTTGGAGATTTATAAAGTTCTTTATTCCAGTAGAGGCCATCAGGGAACCAGTTTCAATAACTAGATAAATCTGTAAGACTAGTTTGTGATCAGAATATCTATTTCCGACATATATTCCTGCCTGTATTGTCTAAATATCTAGGAGCAATAGCTTTGTGCTGCTGTGTTGGAAATGATAAAAACTCCCAATTAGTTGAGTTCACATAGAGAGGCATGTGACTCGCTGAGTCATTTTAGGAAGCACGCAGTGAGCTTTCAGCTCCCCAGCGAGGGACCGTCTCCAGGCTTTCCACACACTTCTCTCTGCACCTGCGGACGCACCACCGCTCTGGCAGACAAGGGCTGGGGCGGCCTGGCTGGGCTGGCCTCCCAGAGGCCCACCCCTCCCCCGTCCTCTGCCCCTGCAGCCCTGCCGCTCTCCAACCTCTACGAGACCCTGGGCGTCGTTGGATCGACCACCACCCAGCTGTACACGGACCGCACGGAGAAGCTGAGGCCTGAGATGGAGGGCCCTGGCAGCTTCACCATCTTCGCCCCCAGCAACGAGGCCTGGGCCTCCCTGCCTGCCGTGAGATGACCTCCTTCTGCCCAGGGGACTCTTGCTGGGGACGGTCTTACCTCCCTGAGGGGTGGGCATGAAGAACAGGATTCTGGAATCATTTCCTGCTGTTGCAGGAAGCTGTTCCCTTGAGCCCTCAAATGGAACTTGTGTTAAAATGTACCTCAGATGGGACAGATGCCACCTCTGCCGCCTTGGACAGGCCGGCCTCGGTGCCCCCTGGGGAGGGATCCGTGGCAGAAGGGAGGCCTGGGTTCCCAGGGGCTGAGGAGCACACTTCCCAGGGTGGCCAGGACCACCTCTCGAACACGGGGTCTGCAGCTCCTGTCTCCCTGTCCTTCCTTCTAGGAGGTGCTGGACTCGCTGGTCAGCAACGTCAACATCGAGCTGCTCAACGCCCTTCGCTACCACATGGTGGGCCGGCGGGTCCTGACCGACGAGCTGAAACACGGCATGGCCCTCACCTCCATGTACCAGAATTCCAACATCCAGATCCACCACTATCCCAACGGGGTAGGGGACGCCCGGCTGCACAGCGCGGCCCTTTGTCCACGATGAGCCCGGGGCTGGCCCTGCGGGGCTGGTTTCCGGGGTTCCAGCCTGCAGTCGTGGTAGGCTGTAGATGGCCCTGCCTCCCGTGCCTGCTTCTCCCCAGCCCGCTAGTTCCAGAGACGGTGCCTCTGTCGTGCTAACGGCACGGCCTTGCCGCTTCTCTGTGCAGATCGTCACTGTCAACTGTGCCCGGCTGCTGAAAGCCGACCACCACGCAACCAATGGAGTGGTGCACCTCATCGACAAGGTCATCTCCACCGTCACCAACAACATCCAGCAGATCATCGAGATTGAGGACACCTTCGAGACCCTGCGGGTGAGAGGCTGCCCCGGTGGAAGCCCGGGCTAGGGACACACCACCTCCCAGAGGGGCCTGGCAGGGCATCTTCTGCAGGAGGAGCAGAGGGTGGCTCATGTAGGGAACCTCAGAGCAAGTTCCCCTGAATGCCCTTGACCATGGAGAGTCCCCACACCGACACTCTGGTTGGCCTAAACTGTGCAACCCCTCTGTCTGCCTTCTCCTTGGTGACACATCTTTCCCTGGCTCCCCGGGAAAGGTCGCTGGTTTGCAGCCACAGCAGCACAGGGTCCTCTAAGCTCCGCAGGTGCCAGGGGTGGGAGGGCCCTTCCTCCCAGGGAGCAGCTCCCATGACGGGGACTAGAATAAATGGCCATCAGGCCACATGGTTCTTCTGGACCACACTTGCCACCCGGGGACCCCTGCTCTAGCCATTCCCATGTTTCCTTGGAGTCCAGACCAGCAGAGAGGCCACCTGTGTGGACACCAGAGTGTGGCCTGGCTTCTGCGTGCTCTGGGGCCACAAGAATGCTGTCCCTTCTCCCCAGCCTGGCAGGCGTTAGTCTCACAACTGGAGGGGCAAGTGGGCGTCCTCTTGGCAGCGGCCGCTCAGGAGGAAGTGGGTGCAGGCTGCCTGGTCAGGGCTTTTGCTCTGATTCAAGGAGAACTTCCTAACCACAAAGGACACAAGCGGGAGCGGGGCAGGCCCTCCCTGGAGATCTCCAACACAGAGACAAACACACTCGGGCCAGCTGGCATCGCTGAGCCCCAGCGAGCAGGAACTGCTCTTAGCCGGTGCTGGGGGCCCTGGGAGCCTGGCTCTCCAAGCTCTTCTCCCCTGATTTTCTGGGTCACTCGGAGGGCAGAGGTCTGCAAGGGAATGATGTTCCCCCAAAGTTGGTGGCACATATTTTACTATTCGTAGTTAGGCTTGGCAAATATCCCTTCCTTTCTCTTGGACTCTCCCTCATGTCCGTCTTCTCTTCTCACACATGCTGCTTAAGCACCTGCCACTTCCCAGGAGTCCTCGCGCCGGGGGTATGGAGGTGACTGAGGCAGACAAATGTCTATCCTCAGTGGAGCCAATATTTTATCTGGGGAGACAGACAAGAAACAAATCAACCAGGTAGCCACAGCCTGCGGTAAGCAGTGTGGAGTGAGAAGTAAACGGTGGGCAGCAGTCGCGGGGGAGGCCGGGCAGGTCTCTGGGAGGGTGGCTTCTGAGCCGAGGCCTGCCGGGTGAGGGCGGGCCAGCGGTACAAACACTGGGCAGGAGCACACCCAGCGGACGGGAGGGCGAGAGTGAAGGCTCAGAGCAGGACTTGCAAGGAGGCGGCCGGGGTCCGGGTGAAGAGCACGCGACAGGCACGGGGAGGGCAGGGGGCCCAGGCCACGTCCCGCAGGGCCTTGCAGGCTGGGCAGACCAGGGGGGAGTCTGTCTCTAGCCCGAGAGCAGCAGGAGGCCACGGAGGCTTTTAGAAGCTCCTTCAGGCTGCCATGCAGAGGATGGGTGACGTGATCCTTAGATACACGGAGCTGGCGTAAGTGATCACCCGTCGCTACTGACTCGCGGCATGACCAGGGCCGCAGGCTGCGAGAGTAAGCACAGCAGACAGATTCACCTTCATCTGGGGGCAGGTTGGGGTGGGAGATGTGCCACGCTGACCTCCCAGAGAAATGACAGTTTAGTGGAAGAAGGAATGGAGTCAGAGAAGCTAAGAGAGGGGGAAGGGGAGGGGAAGAGCAGGGGCAGAGGCGTGGAGGGAAGGGGCACGGGCCTGTTAGTGCCTGCA
Source organism: Indri indri (assembly GCA_004363605.1). Taxonomy (NCBI): domain Eukaryota; kingdom Metazoa; phylum Chordata; class Mammalia; order Primates; family Indriidae; genus Indri; species Indri indri. The sequence continues at coordinate 11,067 of RJWJ010016464.1, forward strand.
AGAGGGCCCTGTGGCCGAAGCTGAGACCAGGCAGGGCCCCCGAGGCTGTGGCGAGAGTGAGCTTTGGTTCCGTTCTCTGTTCATCCTGGGCTCCCGTGAAAGCCCCGGGCCCTGCAGGGCGGATGGTGAGGCTGTGCGCGCAGCTCGATGCAGAGAAGCCCGAGCCTTCAGGGAGCTCGCTGTCCTCCCCGCCCGCAGGCTGCTGTGGCCGCAGCAGGGCTCAACACCGTGCTCGAGGGTGATGGCCAGTTCACGCTCTTGGCCCCGACCAATGAAGCCTTTGAGAAGATCCCTGCTGAGACCCTGAACCGGATCCTGGGCGACCCAGAGGCCCTCAGAGGTGAGAACCCTTCAGTCCCTGCTGCTGCCACATTGGAGAGGCCAGATGGAGCCTAAGTCCTGCTCTAGTCTGAGGTGGACATGCCACCTGCCATGAGGCAACTCTCAGGACGTCCACCGTGGCTGCAGCTTAGAACTGTCCCGTCCACTTGCTCCCTGCCAGCCATGTCTTTACAGAAGCCAGAGCAGAGCCCCACCCTGGCTCCAGGGGGACAAGTGCAAGTACAGAGTCCAGGAGCCTTTGTCTGGGGACACAGCTGGGCTGAGAAGGGAGGCGGAGCTGGAGGTCCACGGCCGGCCTGGCCAGACACAGGGCAAGCGAAAGGCTCCAAGGGCCGAGGCCAGAGCAAGGCGGTCAGGTGCAGCGGCAGCTTGCAGGTGTGGGCAGGAACGGCAGGTCCCGGCATCCTCGAAATGGGATCCTCATGCCGACCCTTAACTCTTGCCGTGTGTGGCCGGGGCCTCAGGGATGAGCCAAAATTATAGGTAAAACCGGTAATAGTCAACTCTCGACTCCGCTGGTGGTTCCATCCTCCCCTCCTCAGGGGGCTGCTGGTCGGGCGGTGCCCTCTCTGCTGCAGGACCCCTGACGGGCCACGAGCATAGCTGCTGCCTGCTGGTCCCAGAGTCCCCTGAAAAGGACAGTAGGCCCAGGCCCCCTATGTACCCCAACCACACTGTCCTTCCCCATACACTCCGGGACAGCTCCATTTCTTCTGAGTTCATTTAAACCCACCTTTGCGATGTGCTATATGCAATGGCAAATCCATTTCAGGCACTCTGTAAATTTAAAATGCCCTCCTTGTGGCCAAGCAGGGATGGCAAAGGGCACATTTCTGAAAGCCCAGATGGGGTCTGTTCTGTGTCCCGGTGACTGTGGGGCCTCCATGTGTCCGGCCTGTGCTGGAACTGAGGCCACAGCAGCGAGTACAGTACACTCTTTGCCCAGCGGGGATGGCAGGCTTCAAAGCAGGCTGTCAGGATCTGATGTGGTCACTGTGACAACAGAGGTGCCCACAGCACGTCACAGGAGTGAGGGCCAGGTGTGGCACGGGCAGCCGCGGGGCCCCGAGCCCTCCTGCAGGAGAGGAGACCAGGCGCCTCTCAGCCCGCCTTGCTTTCCATCCAGAGCTGCGCGCCCCCCTAAAACATGCCTTGTACACGGCGCAGTTTTATCTTCACAGATTTCAGAACTCCTTATTATAAATTATAAGGGTGAAAAAAAGGTCTCTCATTTGTCCCTTTTGCAAATCTGCCTTTTCCTGCTCAGTAACCAGCTTGCTCAAAGCGAGGGCCCTCTGTCCGGTGCTGTAGCTGCGGACTCGAAGGAAGAGGGTCGTGGGTCCCCACTGACCCTGCTCACCCTCTAAGTGGCCCCAGCAGGGCACCTACACTCCCCTTCTCTGAGAAGCTAACTCCCCAAGGCCTCGTTCCCACGGGGGGCCTTGCCACCCTTTCTCCTCCTCCCTGGCCGAGTGTGGTCAGCGGTGCTGTCACAGCCGCTGACGTGCCTGCGGCAGCCTGATACCTCTGCAGGCCTGAGCTTCCCCCCGCCCGTGACGGTGTGGTTTCGGTTCCCGTGCTCAGGGACACACTGAAACTCACCTCTTTGGTGAGAATGAGAGACAAAGAGCCTTGGGGACTTTGGTGAGCAGCTGTCCAGGAACCTGCTTGGCCTGGGGTGGGGCACATCCTCCTTGACTGGTCCCTGCAGCGGCTCCCGTCCCGCCCACCTGGGCTCTCTGCGGGGATGGAGGCAGCGAGAGCATGACCGCGTCAGGACCCCCCTCAGGCCCCCAGCCCTGCCCTGCCCCTAAAATAGCACTCGGACGAGCAAATACACAATTCTATTCATTATTTGTGGGTGTGGTGATTGGGATGGCCAAGGCTATGTGGTACTGATCACTATTCCAACCACTTATATCCCAGAAACCTGTTGATGCTTGGGTAAAATGAACACAAACCTGGACAAATAAAATGTACAAATAATTCAAAACTGCCGTTTGCTACAATTTCCATCTTTTCCTACCACGTTGTACGTTTTTATACAGGTCAGCAGACTTAAAAAATCCCATGGCAGGCTCTCTGGAGTTTTTCCTTTACCCCTGAAATTCAGCTACATTGTAACAAGCTACCTGCTAGCTTTGCTGTCAGGCTCTGCACATGCCAAGGGCTTCCCTTTCAGGATCTCACGCAGCCCTACACCCACCCTAGGCCACCCTAGGAGATGATGCTGTCCTTGTCTCCCCCAACTGATGAGGGAAGTTGAGAACCAAAGAGGCTAAATGACTTACCCAGGGTCCCACAGCTGGAAGTGGCCACAGGACTCCAGCCTAGGCTGACTGACCACAGAGCCCCAGCTAGTTTTTCAGGGCAGCAGGTGGGAGGACAGAAGGATCTGCGTCCTGTGGTGCCCTGGCTCCTTCTGAAGGTCCACGTCCAAGAGAATAGAATCCTGGGGCGGACCCTGACCTGTGCCCGTTTGGCCCCCAGACCTCCTGAACAACCACATCCTGAAGTCGGCCATGTGTGCCGAAGCCATCGTCGCAGGGATGTCCATGGAGACCCTGGAGGGCACCACACTGGAGGTGGGCTGCAGCGGGGACATGCTCACCATCAACGGGAAGGCCATCATCTCCAACAAAGACATCCTGGCCACCAACGGTGTCATCCACTTCATCGACGAGCTGCTCATCCCAGACTCAGGTAGGCCAGGCCTCAGGGGGCCTCGTCCCTTCTGCCATCCCTGGTGGCAGTGTTAGGGTCCTGAACTTCAGGCATGGGCGTCCACACTTGGTCTTAGAGGCAGTGGGGAGCCATTGAAGGTTTCTGGGGAGGGAGATGCAATCTCAGAGGCCTTTCAGAAGGTCTGCCTGCTTGGGTTGTGCACAGAGGGCCGTTTGCTGACCTCAGAATATTTGCTTTCTCAGTAGTGCCCAAGCCGTACCAGGGCCATTGACCCAGGGTGAACGACTGAATGGACTTTGGCTTGTGTTTCATTTCAGTATCCTAGCCCCATTCTGGAATCCTGCCCCTGAGTGCAAGAATCTCACGGGAAAAAAGCACAATACTTTTTCTGCGGGTGCGGCCACTGGCCTCCCCTACTCTCCAGAAACCATAACAGACAACGCCGCCTTCCTCCCCAGCGGGAGACAGTGTCCTGGCCACACCTGCCCGGGGGCCTGGGACAGAGGCTGACCTCTGCCCAGCCTACGCAAACCTTGACCGGGCAGATTTTCTGGGCCCCTGTTCCCCTGATGATACAAACCCGCTGGGCCCTCACGGTGTTCAGAGGGATTGTTGACTCACGAGATGACATTCCTGCTGCTGTATGTCATGCCGGGTAGATGAGTGATAAACGAAAACACGCGTTTAACTTTTGAACCTACTTTCTCCTTCCTCGTAGCCAAGACGCTGTTTGAGTTGGCTGCAGAGTCTGACGTTTCCACAGCCATTGACCTTTTTAGACAAGCTGGCCTCGGCACTCATCTCTCCGGAAGCGAGCGGGTGACCCTCCTGGCTCCCCTGAATTCTGTATTCAAAGGTAACATGGGGAAAGCTTCCCCCGCCCCCGCCCCCGTCACCTGCACAGCACTGTCCCTGAGTTACAGCACCCCATGGACCTTAGAGCTTCCACCCAGCTCGGCCGAAGCAGATGTGACATCAGTAGGAACTTCAGGGGCTGTGTTAGGCAGAGTGGAGAATGCATTTGGGGTCTGCTCCTCGGAACACAAGGCTTCACGCCTGCAGGCGAGCGGCACATTCCCTCACCTTTTCATTCGCAGGGTCAGTTGCCGGTGTGCAGCCAGGAGGTCAGGGCGAGGATACAGCTGTGCTGCAGCCACGGGGAGGGCAGAGGAGGAGGCCACGTCGAGTGTGTGCCTGCCCTTCCCTCCTAGGGCAGACGTCCAAACACCCTTGAATTTCTGGATTTTTTTCCCTCTCCGCAGAGGATGCCAGATGTTAAGGAATATTGGCAGCCTCACTTGACTTCTCAGTCTCCATTTCCAGACGCTAGGAGGGACGGGCTTTTCACTCTATCTGTCTCTCATCATCCTCTTCGTCTCAAGAGCATGTCTCTCCGGACCTAACCACACCTCCTCTTGCAGATGGAACCCCTCCAATTAATGCCAATACGAAGAATTTGCTTCTGAACCACATAATCAAAGACCAGCTGGCCTCCAAGTATCTGTACCATGGACAGACCCTGGAGACCCTGGGCGGCAAAAAACTGAGAGTGTTTGTTTATCGTAATGTAAGTTCTGGGTCCTGAATCTTGTTCCTTGTTTGGCTCAGCTCTAAGAAGGGCACGTTGTACTCGTGTGAGACAGACAAGCAAAAAAGTCCTCGATAAGCAGGAGCTTGCGTGATAAGGGAAATAATTTCTGGGAAGTCTATATGATATTGAAATGAGATCTTGCAGATCTTTTAGATCTTTTAGATCTTCTAAAAGATTAGAATCTCTTAGAGAATAAGCCACACACCTGTCTGACCTGGATTGTTAGGCAATAAGCCCACCTCGAACTCAGGGATGAACACACAGGAGGAGGGTTTGGAATCCTTCTGAGCTTATGTGAAGAGAAATCCCCGGAGCTGAAGCACAGCCATCCTTGGTCCGGAAGGTCTCTTCTCTCTTCTCCTATCTCTTTGGCTTCACACCTGACATTACTCTGGAATATCACATAGAAACTAAAACTCAGTACCGCTCTTTCCTGAGAGCCACCAGCGCCATTTGGCTAAAGATGATTGTCATCTATTAAATAAATAGATGGGCTCAGTCTACTTATTTGCTTGTGGTCAGTGGACCTCAGGTGTAACTGCTATTCTCATTTGGGGGTCTCTGTGTAACTGTATTGGGGCCTCTATGGCCATTCTTTCCTCAAAGATGACCATTTTTATTGTTTTATTTCCTGGGGAAAATATTATGACATCATTTTATCCCAGTCTCAATTCCCCGCCCCGCTATATGTTCATTGCTCTTTGTGGACGAAGCTGTCAGCACGTGCCCCAAACAGACCAGGAGCCCCTCGTGGGAGGCTGACACCGTCTCTCTCCCGCCCCTCTGCGCAGAGCCTGTGCATCGAGAACAGCTGCATCGCCGCCCACGACAAGAGGGGGCGCTACGGGACCCTGTTCACCATGGACCGGGTGCTGACTCCCCCCATGGGGACCGTCATGGATGTCCTGAAGGGGGACAGTCGCTTTAGGTAACTAGTCCCACCCCAGGGTGGGGCTTTTGCCGGGCAGTTGTGCTGGGCAGGACGTCGGGCCTCAGCTATGTGTCCAGCTCCCCACCGTCTCGGGGTTCAGTGAGCACTACTGTACACGGGTGCCACCTTCCAGGCATGGGCAAAGGATGAGGGTCACCTTGAAAGCCTGAGCTGGAAAGAAGAGTTACCGCTGGGAGTGTGACCCTCACACGCACGGGAAGCAGGGCAGGGGGCTACATCTCTATTAGTGAAGGGCGAGGAAAACCTCACTCTCTCATAAAGTCCCAAGTGAACTGAGAGCAGCTGACCTGGAGGATGTGACGAGTGTCTTGCTCTCTGGCAGTACCTACTCATGGCAACTGAAGCCCTCAGTCAGTGCCTTTGCTTGCCTGCTCGCTCCGTCTCTGACGTACTCATTCACCTCTGGGCGCCGCCACGTTGGGTATCTGCCTGTCACTGGCTTCAGCCACCTGCCTGGGCTGGGAGACCGCGGGCCAGTGCCCTCCAGGAACCACGTCCCCAGGCCCTGTGGCACAGCCGGTCTCTGGGTCAGCCTTGCCTCTGCCTTTTCCGCTCCTTCCTTCCCCTCCGGCCTCTGACTTCTGGCCATTTAGCTGACCTCAGCATTCACGCCTGGCGGGGACAGGACTGGCATCGTTCCCCCTTTGCGTGGGGAGCACAGGAAAACCAAGCGGTTGCCGCTGCAGGGCTCTGGCTCTGCTCCCCTGGGGGGAGGGACTTGAGGAAAACGCCTCCTTGCCCTCCAGGCAAGTGACATGTTCTGTGTGTGCATCCACAGCACGCTGGTCGCCGCCATCCAGTCTGCGGGGCTGACGGAGACCCTGAACCGAGAAGGGGTCTACACGGTCTTTGCTCCCACAAATGAAGCCTTCCAAGCCATGCCACCAGGAGAACTGAACAAACTCTTGGGTAAAGATCCACTTAAGAACATATTTCTACTTTTCTGAAGTAACATTCCATCGGGGTTCCGGCAGGAAACAGCTGGCACGTTACAAAGGGGTTGACTCAAAGGGATTTAATGACGAGGCTGTTTGTAGAAGTGTGGGCAGGATGAAGGGAACCCGCAGAGGAGGTGACACGCAGGCAGTGGCAGCCGTGGAAGCCTTGGCCACCCCAGGCCGGGGGCTGAGGAGCGAGGGCAGGAACCGGGGAGGGCTGAGCCCTGGACAGGACACAGAACAGAGGCGGGCGCCATGTGCAGCCACTGTCAGAACCATGTTCAGCGGACACTGAGTGTCCCAGCCCCCGCTTCCTCCCACACGACAGTTGCCTACTGGGCCCCCGTTAGCGGATTACAGGGGGGCAAGGACAGCTGGGTGACATAGCTCATAGAGGGTCGCCTCCTGGGCTCCAGGCCAGGCAGAGAAGAAAGGAACCGAGGGTGGAAACAGCCAGCCCATTCACTGAGGTGCGTTTTCCACTGGAGACCTGGGAGAACAGTGGTAATGAAGCCGTTTACCTGCATTAAATGTCCCAGGGGATGAAAGCTTTGCCTGAGACTCTCCTTGGGACTGTTTGGGAGGCAACCTAGGGGTTAGGAAAAATGAGGACGGCGAGGGTTCCTTGCTCGCGGCGTTGTGAGGATCCAGAGGCTGCTGCAGGGCCAGGCACGCATGCTCCATCGGCAAGAGCCCTGACGACGGGAGGCGGCGGGAGGGGCGGTGGCTGCTCTGATGCGTGCCGGTGACAGGCACTCCACTGCCCCAGCAAGTAGTCTGAGCAGGAGGAGGAAGGACCTTGGCCAAGCCTTGGGGCCCGTGGCGCCTGTACGTCTCTTCCAGCTCTGGGGCGGGAGACTAGAACGTTCGGATTGCAGGCAGCTCTGAGGTGAATCTTGTCCTGTTTAATTTTCTTTATTGCTACATGAATGCCTGTGTCCGCGACGCTGACGCAGGCTCCTCAGGGAGAAGTTCACACTGAACATAAACGTTCCATCCTCTCTCTGTCCAGCAAGAATGGAGTATCCCCCAGCTGGCCTGAGCCTGCTCGGCTTCCTGTTCATTTTCAATTGTGCGGGAGCAGAGGAAAGGCGCGAGGAAAGCTTCCCAAACACGCCTTCCCGCGGGCCCGCAGGCACCCGTCGGGGAGGGAGGGGGTCCAGGAGTTGGAGATCTAGAAGGAAGGTGGCCCCTTGAGCCCCGGGGGCTAGCTTAGCTCTGCACCTCCGGGCAGTATTTTTGTGGAAGGGGAACTTTGTTAGCTCCAGGTTATGGATGTTTGGAATCACTTGGTACCCGGTGGCTCCATCCCTGGCACTGATGTGGAATTTGTCCCTAAGCACTGAACTCCCCAAAATGCTTTAAACCTTCATCCATTCTCAGTGTCAAGGTGCTGGAAATTGCCATCCAGAAGCCCTGGGGAAATTCAGCCATTCGGTGGGTGATGGGAGTATCCGAGATGACAGGGCAGCTGGAAACGTTAGGAATTGCCTCCCACACTTAATTTGGGAAATGCCTGTGCACCTTTATGGGCAAGCAGATGCCTTGCCCGGTCTCCAGAGACACTGATGTGGGCTGGAAGGAATGCTGAGCCGTGCCTGGGAGAGACCCTGCGGAGGGAACACCCCCTCGGCCCTGACCTCATCGGCTCCGTGGCTCCTCCACTGTGCAGCTGTCGACTCTTTTAAGTTCTCCTTTCAGGAAACAGCCGTCTCCAGCAGAATATGCATTTGAGGGCAGAATGTGTAAATATTGCACTACTGTGTTATAACCGGCGGGAGCCACACTGATGATGAAACGTCCCAGATGCCGGTGCTGGAAAGGTCCCTGGCTTTCCAAGCAAATATTTAGCTCATGGAAACATGAGTCATGCTCACAGAGGAGTATGGATTAACTCCTTCTCGGCAGCCAGGGAGCCCAGCAGCCCGCCGCCTGCAGGGACAGATTTGTGGCCGGGGCCACGTGCCTTGTGTCCACTGACCATTAGGCAGACGGTGGGTCACAGAGCTACGCACACAGTGGGTGCTCCACGAGTGCTCGTTACCTGGGCAGGGAGTTCCCCATCTCAGGGGTGGCTACTTGCATCTTCTCCTCTGGCCCCTCCTTGACCGTGCCCATTACCAGCCTTGGGATTAACTCCCACCCCTTTTCCCACACACCTACAGGAAATGCCAAGGAACTTGCCAACATCCTGAAATACCACGTTGGCGATGAAATCCTCGTCAGTGGAGGCATCGGGGCCCTGGTGCGGCTGAAGTCTCTCCAAGGTGACAAGCTGGAAGTCAGCTCGGTGAGTGTGCCTGCCACCAGGGGTCCAGGGCATGGCTCACCCCTGGCATTAGACACAAACACAACCTTTAAGATGTATCCTGAATCTCTGAGTACAATTTGTCCAAAGAAAGAGAGAAAAGAGAAAATAGGGTCTTCGGGGAAATCGAGTGAGATTGTAATTAGACATGAGTAAGAACTTCCAGATTTACAGGGAACAGAGCATCTGATTTGCCATCTGGGACGGGCTAGTAGATCTTCCTTCTCTTGAGGAGATGGTAGATAATTACTTACGCTGCTTGAGAGATCAATGCCCTGTCCTCAGCCCACCCCCAAACCCAGGGGTTCCCTGAGCCACGCTGTGACGCAGACCCTCGCGAGAGGCCGTTTCAGGTCTGCTGCTTGCTCTGTGAGCCCTCCCTTGCACCATGCATTAATGACACTCGTTCCACCTGGAGCTGTGCTCAAAGCATCCCTACCTTGGAGGGAGAGAACAGACAGCCAGCCCAGCGCCACGAACCCTCTCTGCTGCGCTGGCTGAGGCCTCTGACCTCCCTTTGGAGGTCAGTGTGGGGCCTCTGCGCCTCTCTCCTGACCGCCAGCCATTCTTCGCTCTCTGGTTCCTCTCGGGAGCATGGGAGTGACTGGTTTGACTTTAGCAAGTCATCCGCGATCTCCCAGCATCTGGTTTCAGGGGCTGGGTCCTGGTTTGTCATGGGCTTCAGTGCCCGCTTCCGCCTGCGTCTGTTGCACGGGCCCTTCAGGAAGGCCTGAGGTGGATTTACCGTGGGCCTCCTGTGGGAACATCTGGAGGAGGACGTCCAGGCACAGCGGAAGGAGCTGGGGGCCTGTTCCCGGCTGTCCAGTCTCCTTAGCTTACAGGAGACACTTTACCTCTCTTGAGTCTCAGTTTCCTCTTCTGGGAAATGGGACAATAATATCTACCCTGCTTGCCACACGCGGCTGTGAGGACTGAGTGGGTCACACAAAAGAGCGTGACGGCAGTGGCCGTGTGCTGCATCCACATGGGGGTTTAGAATGAGTCCCCCAGACCGAAGGTCATTCACCAAAGTCCCCCCGACTCCCGCAGGACCTGGCGTACGTAAGTGTTCAGGAAGCACTTGCTGAATCCATGAAATACATATTTTTGACATTCAACAACCACTGTCTCTTTTTCTCTTAGAAAAACAACGTGGTGAGTGTCAACAAGGAGCCCGTGACCGAAGCTGACATCATGGCCACAAATGGCGTGGTCCACGCCATCACCAGCGTCCTGCAGCCGCCAGGTACGCCCGAGCGTCCCGTCCCTGCTGACCGTACAGCTGGTCCTTCTCAGTAGAGAAACTGAGCTAAGCCACATGTCATCACAATGGTCGCCCTGTGCCCGTGTGGATGGCATCCCTGTGGCTGATGGCAGAGCGATCTGGGAACTGCTGGTTTTGGACGCAGTGCGATAAGGAAAGCGAGGACACACTGCTCTCTGCAGCAGTGCCCGGCTGTTCCGGCTCCCCTCACGCACGGCCCCACTGTCACCATCGGGTACATGGGGACGCTGGTCACGTGCTTCCCGGCACCGCTCTGTAACCTCTCACCTTGTGTGCGCCCTCCGCCTCCAGCACACTTGACCTTCAGCCCTGCCTCTCTCCTCACCCGCGCATTCACCCTTCTCAGAGCGCTCCCATGGGCCACATGCCACCGAGAGCTATGGCAAGCTGTAGAGGAAAAACGTATTTGAAATGCCAGCTGGAAAGCCCACCAGTGCCGCTCAGCAGCACGCCACGAAGGACGTGCTGATGGCTTCTCTCCCTTACTAAGGCCGCCTTTTCTTTCCTCTCCAGCCAACAAACCTCAGGAACGAGGGGATGAACTTGCAGACTCCGCGCTTGAGATCTTCAGACAGGCCTCAGCGTTCTCCAGGGTGAGTTACCCGCGAGGGTTGCGCCTCAGCTGAGCAGCTTTGGGCCTCTGCAGGGCTTTCCAGCCCCGTCTCCCTGGGCTTCCCCGCCCCCCGGGCCCTCTCAAACTTCTCCCCACTCCCACTGGGGCTCCTCAGCCCCAGCCTGTGTCAAATTCGGAGAAAGGAACCCAGGCCGCTCCAGCTTCCTCTGTGGGCCAAAGCCCAGGCCTTCACACGGAGGCCTCGGAGCTCCGGGTCTCGGGGAAGCCACTGCTGGTGAGAAGAGCTACAGCTCTGGAATCCGCCTCTCCAAGCTTGTCTCACGGGGGGCCTGGCCTGCCCTGAGCCCAGCCTCCGAGTCACTCATCTGCGTTCCATGGCATTGCCCATCCTGGGAGATGCTGGGTTCTCCTGGGCAGTGTGTGGACTGGGTACAGGGACACTGAGCCAGCTATGGGTGTGGGGCCTCAGCCCCACCTGCTTCTCAGAACCTCCCCGACTCCTTCTGAGCTTCCTCTCCTGCCCCCCAGCTTGCCCAGGTCGGGAGCCCCACTCGGGCTCCTTTGCTGCTTTGGGTTGGATAGAGCTTCTTAGGAATGTGGGCACCTTACAGAAGGTTTGCATTTCAAGAGAAGAGGCTGCAGGGTGCGGTTCTGAACCCAGAGGCCTTGAGCTCTAACATGTCATTTCACTTTTGAACAGAGGCATCTCCGTAGTGCCCTCAAGGAGGGATCTTGGCCCTGAGCTCCTGCTCCTGAGAGCCAGCCCTCTGCAGCCGCAGCTCCCCCAACGCTAGGCTCTGGTCTCCGTGGGAGAGGCTGGCTTGGGGGTCTCCCAGGAATGTCCTAGGTGCTTGCACACCTCCCTGGGGCCCATCAGTTCCACTTTCCCCTTCCCCTCCCTCTCCCAGCCTTTTGTCTGAGTAGGGGTGGCAATGGGCAAAGCCACTGCCATGAGCAGGCGCAGGTATAATTTTCGCTAGAAAACCTGACACCTGTGTTTTCTTTCAGGCTTCCCAGAGGTCTGTGCGACTAGGTAAGTCGGGCTGGGTTTGAAGTCCTCGCAGACCTGTTTGAGCCTTCCCCCGCAGGCCCAAGCCTGCCCTCTGCTGTATGCGGAAGAGTACATCGTGGTGCAGGCAAACAAGCCTGGCCTTCGGGGTCAGTCCAGCGGGGCAAATTGGGGTCAGACCCAGAACACCCAATTTCCTTCTCCATGAGATGGAGATAAGAGTAATGACCTTTTAGGGTTGATGAGAGTTTTGGGCTTTAAGAGCCTGGGAATACTGCACAGGGGCTTGGCAGGAGCCCACGGTGAGGACGTGATTCCAAGCTGGTAGATGTAGAAAATTCCAGAACATCAGGCACTGAGTAAGATGTGACGTTTCACAAACCAAAAACCACCATCTATGTGCAAGAGTGCTCGGCCCCTGCCCCCAGGATTCTGGCAGCATCCTAGACAGACGGGAAGTCTGCCTCTCTTTTACCTTCCAAACTTCTCTTTTCCAGCCCCCGTCTATCAGATGTTACTGGAACGGATGAAGCATTAGCACGAAGGACCGCCGCAGTAATGCGCCTCGGCAGCTCCCCGCCAGTTTCTCTCAGTTTGCCAAAGAGACTGCCTGAATGTTTCTGAAACCAGATACCACACTTCAATGTGCCTGGTCCAAACCATAGCGAGATCCGAGCCTCGGGCGGGTCAGGGAGGAGGGAAAGAGACGTACTTTTTTATTTTTTTCTTCTCCCTGAACATGGCTGTTAACCCACTGCATGCAGAAACTTGGATGTCACTGCCTGACATTCACTTCCAGAAAGTCCGTGCCCCAGACATGGACTTTCCTGCCTATGCCGAGTGCTGGAAGAAGGGAGCTGCGGTGTCGTGGGGCTCAGAAGACGTGAATCAAGAATGCAGCGCTATGGGAAGTCCTGGCCCGGTTTTCGTGACGCTCTCGCACAGCTGGAGAAACGGCATCATTATAAGCTGAGTTGAACTGCTCTGTCAAACTGTTCTGTCAAAGGGGTCTCACATCTACGTGTGGCTCGGACACTTCTGTGGGGCCTGTCCAGGTAGAAAAGAAACGGTATGTAGAGCGCAGATTTCCCAAGTGTGACGGTGCCATGGTGTGTTTGTAATAATAAAACCAAAGAAATGTATGCCCCACGTGCATGGTGCGGTGTGCTGGCCTGGGCGTTCGGGAGGAATGGGTCTTTGTTCCAGAGAAGCAGCCACGCTCCTTCACGCCTCAGTTCCACGCAGGAGCAGCTCGGCAAGGAGCCCTGCGGGCAGGGCTTTGGGCAATTCTGGCAGCGGGCCCTCGGACACCCAGACGGCACATGGGGGTTGAACTAAGTCTTTTCTGAACTCCTTTGCACTTCACCCTTCACCAGCTCTGGGGGTTCCAGTCCTTGGCGTTCGCATCACCTGGCACTTTGCTCCCTAATCTCTTCGAAGCATCTGCCCCCCAGCACGGTGGCCCCCTGCCTTTGTGTTGGCCTTCTGAACCCCCAGTACCACCCTGCAAAGTGGTCGTCAGCACAGTCCCATTATACAGATGAGGAGACTGAGGCTCCGGAAAGGGAGAACCACTGGTAATACAGAAAATAGCTGAGCTGGGACAGGAACCCAAGTCTCCTGACTGCTGGGGACCCCCATGTGACAAGAGAGCAAGTTCAGGTTTTCCAGGCTGGTCCCCTCTGTGACAACCCATGTTCAAATCCCTTCCCCGCTCCTTCAATCTCCACCTTCTAGAATGTCCTCGGCACTGACAGGCAGGATCACGTGGCTGTGGTGTCACTGCTCCCTACCTGTGTGGCCTTGGGCCCGTCATGTGACCCCTCAGGGTCTCCTCCTCTGTAACGGAGATAACCGTCACATCTATGTGGGCCCATCACGAGGAAGAAATCGGATGAGCCATGTGAAAAGCCTGCGCGACGTTAGGAGGCCTCCCTGTTACGGTGCTGTGGGTGCAGCCGCGAGCCCCCGTGCCCGTCTTTCCCAGAGGAGAATGGGGCAGACGCCTCACCTGCCCACAGTCCCTCTGCATAGCTGATTCACTCCGGCAGGTGGAGCTTGGTCCGCTTCCGGGACCCAATGACCCAAAGACGCGTCTACAGCACTACTGCTCGTCCACCCGCCTCTGCTGGGAACAGAGCAATGGTGGAGGCAGAGTCCCTTCCTTAAATAGCTCCCAGTCTGTGGAGAGACAGACGTGACATCAATCAATTAAAATTCGTTCCGCAAATATTTGTAAGGGTCACCTATGTGCACCCCCACATTAGGCCCTGGGGAACAGACGTGTCCTTGTTCCCATGAGGCTTCCCTACTGATGGGGAAGAGACGGCAGTCAGCTGATGGCACTGCAGACTGTGTGTCCATGGGGACGCCGGGACAGCCTGTGGCTCTGCGGCAGACGATGAAGGAAGCGGAGGGAGGGGCACCCAGGAGCTCCCGGAGTCAGGGGAAAGGAGAGAAATGGAAGGGACTCACCTGGAGGGAAGTGTCCTGAAAGGTGAGGCTTAGCCTTATGCGTGCACCTGGTCCCGTGACTCCCACAGCTCTGTACTGCTCACCGGCCTCCCGGGCTCGGGCTGCCAGTGCTGCCCTCGCCGGGCTGGGTGTCCTGCAGGGGTACCTCGCTCTGAGCACCCGGAATACACGCACCTGGGCTTTCCCGTGACACCATCGGAACCCGAAGAGATGATTAATATAACTTTTAAGGATCCTTAAGTTTAAAATAAAAACCACCACAAAACCCCTTATAAATGCCAAATGCTAAAATGTGTGTTTAAGGCTCTTCCCACTTCTCCCCTCGGCTTGTCCCTGCCACCCCCGACCCGCCCTTGCCCAGCCCCCCAATATGCGGGGGCTCCACTCTGCTCTCTGAACTCTGCCTGGAGAGTCCTCCTGTGGCTAAGAACCATGCACGCCCTTCCCCACCCAGCCAAAGAGGGCAAGTTCCCTTTCTTGGGTGCTAAACGCCCACGCCCCTTCTGTTTCTCATGGAGACTCAGGCCGGGCGCTCATCAGGGGTCACCTGGAGGATGGGCCCTAGGGCTCAGGGGTCAGCCAGGGTGCCTCTGCGGCTGGGTGGCTGGGGGAGGGAGGTGTGCGCTGTGCCCTGCTCCACCCCATCGGAAGGCCAGAGGGCAGCCTGAGCCGGAGGAGGTGGCCCAGGCCTCGGCCGAGTCCTGACCTCTGAGCCCCAGCCAAGGAAGCGGAAGGGTGGGGAGAGGGGAGCGGGGCTCTGGTCCACTCCTCTCTCTGCTGTTGCTCTGGGACTGCAAGGCCTTCTGGGATATAAGGAGGACTGCACAGACCCTCAGCATTGGGCCCAGAGACCTTGCAGGACGGGGTGTGCCTTCCCCACGCAGGAGGCAGGGGCTGCCCAAATCTGGCCTCATTGGCCAGCTGCGAGGCCAACTCGGCTAAGTGGCCAGAGAGGCCCACTGCACTGGGCTGTGCACCTATGTGCATTTTCTTATCTATTCCTTACGCCAGTGCTGTAACTGGGCGAGGACTATTAGAATTCTCGCGTCACTGCGGCAGCAATGAAAGCTTAGAGAGGTAAGGTGGTTTGCCAGGTCACAGAATAGAAGAGGCTGGAACACAAACCTGGCCCATTTGTCTCTGGAGCTCACACTCAACCACTGCCCCTCTGCCCAGCCACCCCGGGCCCAGTGAGGTGAGCGCAGGCAGCCCCAGGCAGGCAGAGGTGGGTACCAGCCTGGCCAGAAAGGATTAAACCCCCCAGCCCTCCTGAGAAGCCCCTGCAGGCCAGATCTCTGCTTGCCCCACCTAGACCACAACTCAGAGGGGCACCCGTTACAACCAGGGACGCCCAGCCCCGGCTGGACATCAGCAAAGAAGAGAGAGGAAAACATGCCTCTGTGCTTGAAACCATAATCCACTGCTATGCTCAAAGCGCAGCTGCCTGGAATATGGTGCTCGGAATTCTTTGCAAAGCCAGGAAAGAAAGCCATGGAATGAGGGATGGGCTGGTGCCTCGTCCAGAGAAGTCAAATGGGGCCGCCTTTGGCCATCCCTTCCTGGCAAGGAAAGAAACACATCCACCCCAGAGAGCCAGAGAGGCCATCCAGAAACTAAGTGGTAGGAGGCAAGAGTCTGGGAAAACCTGCTACACACACGCACACACACTCACGCACACCCACCCATGTATGGGTGGGGCGGGGACTCTGGGACCTGGGGGAGGAAGGCCACAGCCTGCGCTCTGGCCTCAGGCCTGCTGGAGGAGGCCCCAAAGCCATCTGCACCCTGCCAGCCGGGCAGTCCCGCCAGGCCCTGCCGTCGTGGGCTCGCCACTGGTAGGGGAGGTGGGGGAGTTTACCGGGACCTGAAAGGAGGAGGAGGCCGGGCAGGGGAACGCACGCGGGGCCTGGAGAACAGTGCTCGAGGTCTCCGCGGCAAATGTGAGAGGGTTTTGTGTGGCTACCGGGGAGAGGCGCGAGAAATTTCCTCCGGTGAGAGGTCTAGGAGCCAGACTGTGCTGGGCCTTGTGGGCTGCATTAAGAATTTTAGATGTAATCCTTAGGACAATGAAAAGCCCCCAGAGGGTTTCAGTTGGGGGAGGGAGATGGAGAGGGGTGTGCCACGATCGGATTTTTTTTATTGTAATAAAATGTGTATGGCGTCCAATTTACCGTTTCAGCCATTTTAAGTGTATAGTTCAATGGTATTAAGGACATTCACATTGTTGTGCAACCAATCATCTTGCCAAACTGAAACTCTGTACCCATTAAACACTAACCCCCCGCGCCCCTCCACCCAGCCCTTGACAACCTCTATTCTACCTTCTGTCTCGAGGTACCTCGTATCAGTAAAATCAAATAGTATTTCTTCTTTGTGACTGGCTTATGTCACTAGGCATAATGTCTTCAAAGTTCATCCACGTCATCACATATTGCAGGATTGCTTTCCTTTTTAAGGCTGAATAGTAAACCATTGTGTGTATACACACACCACTCATTTTGTCCATCCACTCATCCTTGGACGGACAGTAGGCTTGCTTCCCCTTCTGGCTATTGTGAATAAGGCTGCTAGGAACGTAGGTTTACCCATATCTGTTTGAGTGTCTGCTGTAAATTCTTTTGGTTAGACTCAAAAGTGGAATTGATGAATCCTATGGCAATTCTATTTTTAATTTTTTGAGGAACTGTCATACTGTTTTTTGTAACAGCTGCACCATTTGACATTCCCACCAACAGTGCAGAGGGATTTCAGTTATTTCACATCCTCACCAACCCTTGTTATTTCCTGGTTTTTGATCATTGCAATCCTATTGGGGGTGAGGCGATATCTCTTTGTGGTTTTGACTTTGTTTTGTTCCCTAACAATTAGTGATACTGAGCATATTTTCATGCATTTATCAGCTATTTGCATATCTCCTTTGGAAAAATGTTTATTCCATTCCTTTGCCCATTTTTTAATTGGGTTCCTTGGTTTTTGGTTGTTGTCGAGCTTTGGGAGTTCTTTACATACTCTGAATATTGAACCTCGTCAGATATATGCTTTGCAAATATTTTCTCCCATTCTGTGGGTTGCCTTTTTACTCTGTTGATAGTATCCTTTGATGTATAAAACTGTTTCATTTTGATGAAGTCTAATTTATTTTTTTTCTTTTGTTACCTGTACTTTTGGTGTCATGTCCAAGAAATCACTGCTAAATCCAATGTCATGAAGTGTTTCTCCTATGTTTTCTTCTAAGAGTTTTAGCTCTTAAATTTAGGTCTTTGATCCATTTTCAGTTAATTTTTACACATGAAGTAAGGTAAGGGTGTGACTACCTCTTTTTAATGTAGATATCTAGTTTTCTCAGCACCATTTGCTAAAAAGACTGCCCTTTCCCCACTGAATGGTTTTGGCACCCTTGAAAATCATATAACCATGTAGGCAAGAGTTTATTTCTGGGCTCTCTCTTCTACTGCATTGGTCTGCATGTCAGCGTTGATGCCAGTACCATACTGTTTTGATTATTGTAGTCTTGTAGTAAGTTTTATAATTAGGAAGTATGAGTCTTTCAACTTTGTTCTTCTTTTTCAAGATTGTTTTGGTTATTTGGGGTCCCTTGAGATTTTGTATAAATTTTAGGGCAGTCTTTAGAAGTAAGCATCATATAAAAAATTTTAGGGTGGATTTCTTCTATTTCTGCAAAAAGTATCACCAGATTTTGATAGGGATTACACTAAATCTGTAGCTTTGGATACTGTGGACATCTTAACAATATTGTCTTCCGATTCATAAACAAGGGATGTCTTTCCATTTATTTGTGGCTTCTTTAATTTCTTCCAACAATGTTATGCAGTTTTCAGTATACCGGTCTTTCATATCCTTGGTTAAATTGATTCCTAAGTGTTGTATAGTTTTTGATACTATTATAAATGGAATTGTTTCTTCCATTTCCCAATATGTTTTTAAAAGACTGCTTTGGCTTTGATGTGGAGGATAGGTTGGGGTGGAGGGTAGAAGTGGAGGCTGGACGTCCAGGTAGGAGGCTGTCACAGTGGCTCAGGCAGGAGATGGTGGTGGCCTGGGGTGCCGGCACTCGAGATGGAAGGACTTGGGATATTACTTTAGAGGTAAAACAGAGAAGACTTTAAGATGGCTTGGAGGAAGGGCATGAGAGAAAGAGGCTTCAGGGGTGATGCCAAGATTTATGCCTTAAACAGCCAACTACAATGCGGTGCCATTTTTTTCTAAAATGCAGAAGAATGGAGAAGAAGCTGCTGGTGACAGGAAATTGAGTCTACTTTGGAGATTTTAAGTTTTGGAAGCCAATTAAACATCCAAGAGGGATGCTGAGAAATCTGTTAGGTATTCAAACCTACATAGTTCAGAAAAGAGATCCAGGCTGAGATGGGGGTGTTTGGAATTATCAGATATAGGTGTTATTTAAAAACATGGCCAGGCGCGGTGGCTCATGCCTGTAATCCTAGCACTCTGGGAGGCCAAGGCGGGTGGATTGTTTGAGCTCAGGAGTTCGAGACCAGCCTGAGAAAGAGTGAGACCCCCTCGTCTCTACTAAGAAAAAACTAGAAAGAAAATTATCTGGACAACTAAAAATATATAGAAAAAATTAGCCGGGCATGGTGGCGCATGCCTGTAGTCCCAGCTACTCGGGAGGCTGAGACAGTAGGATCGCTTGAGCCCAGGAGTTTGAGGTTGCTGTGAGCTAGGTTGACTCCACGGCACTCTAGCCCAGGCGACAGAGCAAGAATCTGTCTCAAAAAAAAAAAAAAAACAAAAACCACAGTGGCGAGAAGAGATCACCTAAGGAGAGAGCAGAGGGAGAAGAGAGCCTGGGACGGGCCTTGGGTTGCTCCGGCGTTTAGAGTTCTGGCAGGGGAAGAGAAACCTGCAAGGGGGTCTGAGAATGTGTGTGTGGAGCCTGAGAAGCCGAGGGAGGACGGCCTTTCAAGGATGAGCAGCAACTGTGGAACTACTGGTGTGTCCGCGGGGTGTAGCCACAAGAATGTCACTGGGAGTCTTGGCAAGAGCATCCTCAGAGGCAGCGAGAGGACTGCATCTGGAGTGAGAAGGAAGGGGCAGGAGAGAAGGAAACATTTTCTGGTGTCAGGGCTTGAATGGACGCCATTTTTCAGGGATTGAGACCCCCCCCCCCCCGCACGGGTACATGAAAAACCGGAAATCTGCTGGTTCGGCCTCATCCTTCGTGACTGCATCAGAGGCCCCTCCTTGCAACCCTCTCGTCCCCCTGGGCCCCGTGCACGCGTCCCTACAGCCCTAAGACTTCTCTGGGGTAATCTCCCTCTGCCTTTGTGGCCTTCCCTGCTAGGGGTGAGCTGCCCACAGGTATGTAGAACTCCATCCAGCGCCCGGCACAGGGCCTGGCACGTAGTAAGTGCTCGACAGGTGTTAACCCAGAGCCTGGCTTCCAGAGATAAATGGCCCCTTTGCTCAACAAGGTGGGCTCAGGCCCCTGTTGCTCTCTGAAAATAGAAGAGGATACACTCCACAGAACTTTCTGGGGGGCTCTCGCGCATGTGGGTTGGAGGAAGCCTGCACCCAGGCTGTCCCCAGGTCTCTCGCAGGAAAGCAGAGTGGCTTGCAGGTGTCCCCAGCCCCTGGGAAGGCCTCTTTGGCTAAGAAGCCTCCCTGACTGAGAAAGGGCACCCGTGGGTCCGCAGGCCTGGGCCCAGGGCAGGGAGAACACTGGGTTTGGAGAACATGTAAATGGCTGCCTAGTCACACTGCAGAATGGGCCACTTCATCTATAGCAGGTGACCCCACCCTCTAACCCTTTTGGGAAGTTTCCCGTTTGGAGGGTTTTTCCTACTCCCAGGATCCTCTTCCCCTGGTTCTATTAGAAGGAAGACAGAGGGGAAAGACTTGTAATTAAATATCCTCATTTGGGCAGAAATGAGTTTTTCAGTGAACAGATGGAAAACTGCTCTCTTCTCCTGTCGCTGGGGCCAGCGAGTCCCTGTGGCTTCTTGGTAACAGCCCATAAATAATTCAAGTTCAAGGAAGCCATCTGCATGCAGAGGCCTTTCCCCAGTGACAGCTCGCAGTCCAGCTCCCAGAATGGGAGGGTGAGGACAAAGCCCTGCTGGAGGAGCTGTTCTCAGCCGGCTTCGGAGCGGAAAAGGCTTGGCCACTCCTGTGGTGGGGGAGGGGAGGGGAGGAGGGCCAGGAACGAGCACCCCTGGGTCCTCAGTTCTTCAGTCATGCAGGGGCAGCTCCTCCGAACATGCTGAGAACTAATTAAAAACAGGGTCTTCCTTGCGGCTTCAAATCCCAGCCCTACTTTGAGAGGCATCACCCACATTCCAGTAGTATTGTCCTCCAGCCTAGATCAGAAGTTCCTGATCTTCCTTAGCCAGGGACTCCCCTCAGAAAACACACAGGTATATGCAACACATGCAGTTTGGCTGCAAGCTGCCCCTTGAGCCCCTGCTGGAAATACATTTCACACAGACCTGAATTCTGTTGCACTCTGTGCTCCTGGAGTGCAGCCAGCAAGCGCTCTACCCTAAAGCATCCAGCTTAGATGCTGCACCCAGTAGGCCACGGAGAAATATAGAATGAGTCGGCTATTCAACCACAGCCCAGCTTCTTTGCCTGCAACAGGGCACAGAGGCACAGTGGTAGCCCGACAGCAAGAGAGGAAAGAGAAGAGTGTGCCGGAAAGGCCCTCAGACAGAGCTCAGGGTGCCGCCCACCCCCACAAACGTATGCATGGACAAACCCTGCGAATGGCAGGGTTGTAGAGGACCTTTATTCACACTGGTGGGAAGCCCTGGGCACTTAAATAACACGGAACCAGCTTATTTGTGGTTTATCATTTACATACTCGAGAGAATTCAACCAGGTAGTAAACCTTCAAAGGCGTTTATCAATAGCCTATCCTTTTTTGAAGATCATGGCATTTATACCAATGAATGATTTGTTAATAAAATAAAAAAGCCCTTTTCTCATCTTTCTAACCAGGTTTTCAGCTTTAGAAAAATCATATTTGTGAATTCATTTTTTATTTCCTAATGTGTCTATCATTTTCTTTTTAACTTTTTAATCCAATTTGAATTTGATTTACTCTACGATGGAAATTCAGAACCTTAATGAACTAATTTCACCTCACAATTTATCTCATCATCAGGAATTTATCAATCACTCATTGCATTGTTCTGCCTCCTTGGAGACATGTTTCGTTCTTACTCATGCGAGCTGGTGTCTCTGGGCCCCATTTCTGTGCCTTTGATCTGCATACCTGTGCTCGCGCCTGCACCGTACCACTGAAATTGCTGTTAATTCAGTGTCTTTTAATGTCTCACAGAGTTAGTTCTCTTGCTTTTGAAGATAACTTTTTTCTTTTTACAAAATTAACACTTTCTCCTTGCAAAAGTTTTAGAAAATGTAGAGAAGCAGAAAGAATAAGTGAAAGTAGATTATCATGATTCTGACCATGACAAACACTGTCAGATCACTGAAGCAGACACATCCAGATTTTGTTTTTGAGGAAACTGTGAGCGCACATAATATATTGCAATCTTCCTTCGTTGTGCCGTAAGTTTCAAAATAAAAATAAAACAGGCATTGTGGAAGGCAGAATTTTAAGTAAGATGGCCTTCGTGACTTTCACCCCTTAGTATTACTCCCTTGATGACAAAAGGGAGATTACCCAGGTGGGCCCAATCTAACCCCACAGCCCTTTAAAAGCAAAGGGTTTTCTCGCCAGCTGGTGGCAGAAGCGGCAATCAGAGAGATGTGAAGCCTGAGAAAGGCTTGCTGCCAGGGTGCTGGTTTGAGGATGGGAGAGTGTGAGAGGCCACGCAGGCAGCCCCCAGGGGACAGCGGCCCCAGGCTGACAGCCAGTGAGGACGCGGGGACCTCAGACCTTCAGCCACAAGGAACTGGATTCTGCCACCACCCTAAATGCACTTGGAAAGGGAATCTTCTCTAGAGCACCCAAGTAAGAGCCCTGCTGACACCATGGTTTCTGCCTGTGAGACCCTGAGTAGAGAATCTAGCCGAGACCACCCAGCATTCTGACTTTATGGAATTGCGAAATAATTGATGGGTGTTGTTTTAAGCCTCTAAGTTAGTGGTAACTTGCTAGGCATCAATAGAAAAGTAACATAGATAAGCATTTAATCTAGTGAATGATAGAAAAGCCCTTTTATCATCTAACTATGCTTTTAGCATTAGAAAAATCATATTTGGGAATAGTCTTGTGAATTTTGTTCCATTTTATTCACTCAGTCTCTGCAGAGGCCTCTAAATTGCCTTTGGTCCACAGAATGCCTGGGTCCCAGGCCAAGATGGGGTCTCTGGGACTCGGAGTCAGGGCAGGCCCTGTGAGGCTCTACCGTGCAGGTAAAGGCCCTTCCTCCGGGAATCAGGATGATGTCCCCAACCTCACACCACCCCAGACCCAGCACAGACTTGTTGAGAGCTTGGGTACAGAACCCCCTGCAGCTTTGGGTGTACCCCTCTGCCACATCTGTGTTCCTGGGCTCCCTCCCTGGTGCGCTAGCTGACAGCCCAAGGACAGTGGGATGACATTTGACTGACAATCTATGATCCCCATCCGCTAAGCCTATGACATTTCACAGGGCCTTCTGGGAATAAGTGCCCACCTTTGCATTTTAACACATTTAAATCTTCAAATTTCAGCTCTATAGCAGCCAAGGGTGGCCCTAGGGCTGACTGGAGACAGAGAGGTTCAGTAACAAAGGGCCCTGACACTCCTCCAATCACACCCTCTGATGCCAGTAATAATCATCAAAGCCACCTCTTACCGAAGGCCTGCTTTGTACAAAGCCTCATACTGAGTAGTTCATACTCGCATGCACATTTATTATCTTATTGTTTCTAGTTTATAGAGGAGAAAACTGGGCTCAGAGAGGTTGAGTCAATGCTATGGACCGAATGTCGTGTCCCTCCAAGGTTCATATGTTGGAACCCTAACCCCAATGGGATGGTATTTGCAGGTGGGGCCTTTGAGAGGTGATTAGGTTGCGAGGGTGCAGTCTTCATGATGGGATTAGTGCCCTTATAAGAAAGGACTGGAGAGCTCTTGCTTCCCATTTCTCTCCACCAAGTGAGGCTACAGCAAGAAGGGTGTATCCAATTTAAGGCTGTTTCTCAATTTAATGAAAATTGTTAAGAGGACATATATTAGGAATTGAATTGGTTGGACTTCTTACCTGCAGAACTGTGAGTGATC
>RJWJ010016465.1:0-34446 GCA_004363605.1 Indri indri
GCAAGGCCTTCCCAGACCACCCTACCTAAAGTGCTCCTCTCATCCCAATTCCTTTCTGCCAGATCTTGCTCTTGATTTCATTCAGTGCATCACCAATATCTGTGATTATCCTTTTCATTTCTACTTCTTTTCTGTCTCCTATTAAACTGGTACTTCCAGGGGAGATAGAGACTGCTTGGTTTGTTCACAGCTGTATTCCCAGCATTTAGCACTGTGCCCAGCACACAGTAGGAGCTCACTGGATACTTAAAGAATGAAAAAATGAATCAATGAATTGGGGAGAGGTTCGAAGTGTGCAAGCTGAGACTCAGGTTTTGGGGGCAGGTGGGGAGGGTGATAAAAAAATAGAGACCTTTGAGGAGGAAATGACTTCAGGGAGGAAGTGGCATTTAATAAATGTGAGCCTCAAGGAATGGGGGGCTGGAGGTTTCATTATGTGGTGAGGGATGGTTTTGGGGGTAGGTGGTAAGAGGAGACAAGGAGAGGAAAGGGGCCCATGATAAGGTTGAGGGTGGGTATGGAAGCAGGACTCTTGCATGGGAGGGCAGCTGGCAGGGAGAGGGAGAGACTAAGGATTTCAGGAATTTGTGAGTGGGCGGATGTGGCAAGGAGGGGAGGATGGTTATCCAGAGGAGGCTGGGCCTCCTGCCAGTACCCAGGTTCCTACAGGCTCTCACCTAACTCTGCCTGACTCTAGCCCTTTTGAATGACTTTAATAATTATTGAATGCTTTATTCTGTGTGGGGTACTTACTAAGGACTTCCTGTGTGTTATTTCCATTAGTCCTCAGACATCTATAAGTTAATAGGAGTTATCGTTTCCATTTTATAGAAATGCAAACGAAGGTTTAAGGTGCTTAAGTCACTTGCCTCCAGGTAACAACAGCTAAATAGTGTCTGTAGAACTTGTACTTGTTATACTGTCTTTCTGAATAAAACTTCCTGATAGGTCAGTTGGGGACACTTTTGACTCAGCTGAGCCTCATAACCAATGGGGTATCTTTGCCACCTGGCAAGCCAGGGAATGGTAAAGGTTCTCAGGTTCCTTTGCTGTATCCTGGGAGCTGCCTAGGTTCATTGTTTAGGTTGTGTGTGTCAGGTGCTTCTTTGGAAACGCCAGCTGCCTGCCCTGGATCAGGCAGATCAGCTTAATCCATATTACAGCCAGAAGAACCTGTGATTCATGCATTGGTGGGGAGCTTAGAAGATTCCCAGGTGACGTGGAAAAGAGTGCCATAAAAGCCAGTGCCCACACCAACGCTTGCACTGCTCTTCATTTGGCTCTGCTAGTAAGCATCTTGGGGCTTGGGTACCGAACAGCTTATTCCCTGAGAGTCTGTAGGCTGGTGGGGGAGACAGCCATAGATCCAGTGGCTGTGCAGTGTGAAAAGTGCTGGGATCACTGTAGGCCCAGGGGTCTGTGGGAACCCTCCTTGGACAGGCAGGAGCCACCCTATGGGATAGTGGGGTACAGGAGGGAGAACACCATAATCAGGACGTGGGGGTTTGTGGCCCGCGGGGTGGTGGTGGTGGTGGTAGCTGTGGGAAACAAGGCTAAAGGTAGGAAGGGGCTTGGGATTTATCTGACACTGAGGGTGACCAACCATCCAGGTTTGCCTGGGACATGGAACTTTCAGTGCTAAAACTGAGAAAGTCCTGGGCAAACCAGTAACCAGTGCAAACTGGTCAGCCTATCAGTGACAAGTGACAGTTCCTGATATACTCTTGTCCTGACCTAGGGCAGTATGGGCGGAGAGGAGAGGTTAAGATATTTAAGCAAATTTAGAATCGATAATTATTATTATTATTTTTTTAAACACACAAAACATCTGTTCTGGGAACCCTCCTCTTCTAATAGACTTAAATTTTTTTTTAGAACAGTTTGAGATTTACAGAAAGATTGAGAAGATAGTACAGAGAGCTAGAAACCCTTTTTAAACCACATTATTCTTCGTAACACTCCTAGCTTGCAAACTGGAGAGGAATTTTCCTGTTAGGGTTTTGCTTTTGCTAAATGAATAATAATGGAAAATTGCATACTGTAGTCTGTCTACTGAATCAAGTTAGTGATTTAGTTGAGGCAGATTGAAAGAATCAAGAGGTTATTTCCTGCACACCATGGGTGGTTTATTGGCCAGACTAGTGGCAAGACTGTGACATTGACTGACAAATGCCCACCACTAAGTAGAAAAGCTTTACTGATGGAGTCGTGTGATTGTTACTGAAATATCTTTACCAGGTACTGCAAGTCCACAGCTGGTAGAACTTGATGGCGGTTGTGTTGTGCTGTTGCCTTAGTTCTGGTCATCTTTGTGTGTGGGCCAAGATTCTTGGTTGCAAATGACAGAAACCTGGCTCAAATTGTCTTAAGCCCCAAATGGAATTGGATAGCTCCTGTCACTAAATGGTCTGTCCTGGCTAAACCGTGGCTGATGCCGTCAGGAATCTGTCTCTTCCCATCTCTCAGCTCTGCCTCTTTCCACATTGGTGTCATTCTCAGACAGGCTCTAGGCATGCATCATATCAGTTTAGTAATCCCTGGGGAAAAGAGAGCTTCCTTTCGTAATATTGCCAGCAAAAGTCCAGAGTTGAGTATTGTTGGACCAACCTGAGTTCTCATGCCATCCCCGAGCTGTCACTGTGGCTAGGAATATACGGTGCTCAAATTGGCCTAGCGTCATTCATATACCCTTCCCTGGAGCCAGAGTGGGATCAGCTCCACCCAAGCTAGTGGACAGAGAATGAGAGAAAGGGGTGGTTCCCTATGGGAGAATCGGGTTATTACCCAAAGAAGGTGGGGAATGTATGCCCAGCAGGTAGACGCTCACCTACTCTTGGTATATTCAACTTTAGGCTAAGATGGTACTGACAGTTTTAGAGCTGGGGGTACAATATTGCCATGTTGATTTTCTTAAAATACCATGTTCACCATATGACACATAATGGGTCCTAGGCACCCACTATGTCAAGTCTAAATTCTTTCAGGCTTTCAAAGTGCTCTAGACTCTTTCCCCACCCATCCAGTTTGGAGCACAAAGGGTCAGGAACATTCTTGGTTGGCAGACACCCATTTAAATGGAGACCTAAAGGATGAGTCATTGTTACTAAGCAGTAGGGGGACAGGGAGGAAGGAAGCGTGTTTCAGGCAGAGAAATGGCATTGGAGAAAGCTTGGCGGGGGACAGGGCAGGGGGAGCAGCGCACACTGGCAGAACTCGGGTGGTTCGGTAAGGGAGTGCACATGGGGTGAGGGGGAATTACAGGACCCGAGTGCAGAGCCATGGGTCACCAGAGGCCAGGTACCTCTGGGCCTTGTAAATCACGTTAAGAATTTGGACATTAGAGTGCAAACAGTGGGGAGGCATTGAAAGTTTTTAACCAGAGGAGTGCTGTGGTCTGGCTGAAGTTTGCAGAGTGGATTGGAAGAGGGCCAGACTGAAGGGGGGCGTCTGCTCAGGGGCCACTGCCATCTTCTGGTGAGTTATGGGAGCAGCCTACTGTCATCCACGTGCATTCCGTTGGACACTCCTCTCTCTCTCTGTCTCTCTCCCTGGCACACACCTCACAAGCCCACCTGAGTACCCGTCCTCTTCCTGCCCATCCAAATGCTAATTCTTCTCTAAAGATTGCACGGGAGACTTCAGCTGACAAGAGTTTTGCTGTCTTCTCTAACTTCTCTTGTGCTTGTTCTCATTGTCCCACTCTGCTATCACATTATTATACACTGTCTTCTCATCGCCAAGCAGTGGATTGGCTGTTAGGTCCAATGGGTTCTTCAAGCTTCATCTCAACCTTGGATTAGAGCCCCAGCAAATTTGCCAGGGTCCCTCGGGCATGTTCTTTTGCCATCAGAAATCATCTTACTTTGTTGTACATCTTTTTGTCGTTCTCTCTCAGTTTGAACGTAAGCTCCATGAAGGCCTGTGTGACTTGTTCAGCTGTGTATCTTCAGATGCCAGTACAGGACCTGGCAGATAATAAGCAATCAACAAATATTTGTCACAGGATGAATGAAAGAGGCAAGTTCTGGCCAGCCTCTTCTTAACTACTGCTTGTTCTCACCAGTTTGGTCACAGTGCCTGTGCTGGAACCGTGACTTTTCTCTGAAAATTCTGCCTGTACCCTCACCATGTATCCCAGGCCCAGTCTCACTCACTGGCCTGGTTTGACATCTTTAGGGGATGATTCACCATGAGAAGTGCCGCCTGTGAACACCTTTCTCTGCTTCTCTAATCTGATTCCCCCACCCCACCCCGAGTGCAGCTTCTCCTTGTCCTGCTGGCCAGAAGACTGGACACTGACCAGATGGGACACAGAGTGGGACACACTGGAGAACATCTAGAGGGCCTCTGCCCAGGAGCTGAAAAGGCCAAACAGACACAGGCTCTGTGGCCCCCACCTCCCTCCCGCACCTGGCGCCTTGTTATTTGAGGTGTGTGTGCATTAGGGGTAAATTGCTAATCCCCCAGACCTCCTACTGCTCTGCTTATCCTTTCTCAAGCTCCAGCCTGGGGATAATTTTCAGGATCTTCAAATAGGAGCATCCTAAGAGGAATATTATGGTACGAGGCATAAAACTTGAAGCTATCTTCAAAAAATGCTGTCACTGAAGTTGAACTTGGACAGTATTTCTGTCTGCAAAATGGACATAAGTATTGATTTCCGAGGGGTGTGGGGCTTTATTAACTGTAGTGGTTTAACTTGTGAAATTAGTGACTCTCTTGAGAAAGCAGGGTCTGTTGAGGCAGGATTTGTTTATATCCATCGTCCTTGGTGATGAACCTCTAGTGTGTTGGTTGGAGTTTTTCCATCTCCAAGCATTGGAAACTCAAGCTTGTCTGTTAGGCTGGGGTTACCTAATGTGCAAGGGTCTGATACGGGCCTCTACATCTGCAGAGCTGTTTTGGGGGACAGGATAATGCTGGCTGTTTGCCAAAGAAATAGAGTAAGGCTCAGATGTAAGGACTTCCCTTAAGATTGGAAACATTTTCATACCTTTTTGGTTTGTTGTTTATTTGGTTTTCTTGTATTTTATTTCATGAGTTCATGTAAATGTTTGGCCAGTAAAAGTGTTGTTTACTCCACTGTTTGCATTTCTATAGTACTAGAACGGTTATAATCCTCAGGTCTGGAGTCAGACTGCCTGGTTCTAATCCTGGCCCCACCTGTGCTGTATGGGTCCCTGGGCAGGTGCCTCAGCTCTCCGGGGCATCACCCCCACAGGGCTGTTGTCATCGGAGTTAAGTGAACAAATACAGCTGAAGCATTTGGAACAGAACCTGGCTTTAGTAAACTTCAACTGTCTTGATGATGATTAAAATGTACACACACAGAGTTTGAGAGAAAATGTTATCATTGTAACAGTCCTTATCATTGTAAGAGAAAAAATCTTAATTTGCTGTAGTTAAATATCCTTAGCAATCATGCTGTCCTTGGAAACTTTTCTGAGATAAGGACCAGCTTTGCACACAGAGATGGTCATCTGCAACATTGTTATCATCTGAACAATTAGCAGTCTTCATGCCCTTCAGAAGACTAGTGCTGTGCTTGTCCTTTCAATGACATACTATGTAGCCATTAGAGATATTTGCAAACAGTTGTCAATAACAAAAATGCTGTTATTTTCGTTGAGGTGGGAAAAAAGATGGGCATGCAAATATGCAACTTGAGCTCCACTATGTAAATATACATAATGAAGGTAAAGGACCAAGGAAATACATAGATTACAGCTCCAGGTGCAGTCATCTCTGGGCAGTAGCATGGTCAGCAATTGCCATTTCTTTCTTTTTGTTGTCAGAGTTTCCAAGCTCTGTAAAATGAATGTTACATTTATAATCAGAGAGTTATTAAAATGTTTATATCTCTGAAGTGGTTGAATTACTTGATCTTCCAAAGCTCTGGAATTAGATGTAGCATTAAAATATTAAATTTTAATCCATTCAGCTTTTTTCCCCCATTATATTCAAGCAAATGTATATTGAGGATCTCTTCCTAAAACATTACCTAAAACAGTGTGCTAAGGCATTTTGGGACAAAAAGACAAGCAAGGTGCAAGTGTAACCACCTTAGAGCTTGAAATCTAGTGGGTATTTCTATATATCAGCAACAGACATTTAGAAGGTGACTATTGCAAATGATATCATTTATAATAGCATTAAAAAACACCAGTGCCCAGGAGTAACAAAAACTATGCAGGACCCCTATTCAGTAAACATAGAAAAAATGCTGGAAATATAATGTTTCACAATTGTAAATATGGATGCGGTTCTTTCCAAATTTAGCTATAGATTTAGGGCAACTTCAAAGGAAATCTTAATAGGTATTTTTGTGGAAATCGACAAAGTGATTTTTAATGTATATGAAAATTAAAAGGGCCAAGAATAGTCAGTATAATGTTAAGAAAACAGAAGGAAAGAAACTGGAGGACCTACGTTACCACATGGCAAGATACTATAAAGCTGCAATAATTAGACAGTGTGGTGTTGGCACAAGGGTAGACAAGTAGATTAATGTAACTAGAGCAGCCTTAAAGAGGCCCACACGTGTCACCTGATTAACGACAAAGGTGACGTGGAGTGTAGTAGAGAAACAAGGGCCTTTTTAGTAAATGGTGCTGGGTCAACTAGATCTCCATATAGAAAAAATTAATTTTGGCCAATACCTCACACCATAAACAAAAATTAGTTCCATATGTACTCTAAGTTAAAATGTGAAGAGTAAAACAATAACTGTGTTAGAAGAAAACAGATGTTAACTGAAGAAAATGAGGAGGTTCATAAATTTGGAAAGGAGAGCTTTATTTCTCATAAAGGGTTGCAGCCTATGGGTGGCCTTTCCGACTGGCTGGGAAGCAGAACTCCCCCTGCCCTCCCAGAAACCAGGAACATGTGCTTTAATGCAGGGACAACGGGAAGAGAAATTTATGCTGAGTGGGGTGGCCAAATATACATATTTAACAAGCTATAGGAGGAGTCATGAATATTTATCAAGGGAGAAACATGCACATGCGCAATTGAGCTTTATACTCCATTATGGGGTCCATATTCAGAAAATTAAGGGCCCTCTGATGTCAAAAGGTGAAGCAAGGACACGAAAACCCTTACTGTGCCTGCCCCGTAGACTGCTTAAAACCACTCCGTGGTCGGTGGGCTCTTATCAGGAAAGAACACTGCTTAGTTGTAGTGCTGAAACTGCAAATAGGGAGGAGTAGAGCATGAAATTAATTTCTGTTTGGCCCATAAAGAAAAAAAGCCTGATGGTCATTAGCAAGGGAGGGGGTGTAATGAGGCGTGTCTGACCTCCCATCCTGTCACGGCTGGAATCTCAGTTTTCAGGTTTCTCTGGGTTCCCCTTGGCCAAGAGGCGGGTCTGTTCAGTCAGAGTAGGGCTTAGGATTTTATTTTAATTCACGCAGCATTTCTTCATGACCTTGGGGTCGGTAAGAATTTTTTGAACTTGATTCAAAGAACACTATCCAAAGAAAAGATTGATAAATGGGTCTGTATTAATGTTAAGAACCTCCGCTCTTCAAAAGACCAGGACAGAGTAAAAAGGCAAGCCACAGTCAGAGAAAATATTTGCAATATGTATATCCAGCAAAGGACTTGTGTTCAGAATGTATAAAGAACTCCATCAAATAAATAAAAAGCCATTCAGAATAATGAAAAATGGGCAAAAGGCTTGCACAGGCACCTCGCTAAGAAGATTTTCAAACGGTCCATAAACATGTATGAAAAGGCACCCAACTTCATTAGTTATCATGCAGTAAAATCCCTCCGCAATGTCACCATACACCTAGCAGAATGGGTCCACTGAAAAAAGCGAAGAACACCAGTGTTGGAGAGGCCGTGGAATGGACGGAATTCTCAGACCATGCCACAGGGCTTTGGGTGGGCTACTGAGCCTCCCCAACCTCAGCTGTTCTCTCGTCCTGTGCAGCGGTAACAATGTGCTCATCCCCGGATTGCTGTGAGTCTGAAGGTCATGTGAAGCCCTCGCCCATAGCCAGCTCCTAGAATCTTTTCAGATCTTACTACCTTGGCCTCTCATTATTCATTGTTGCTGTAAGGGCCTTGTAGCAGTTACTAGGATTTTTTTCCAGAGACTAATGAAAGTAACAATAATATTATAATATCAAGCACTTGTATCATACATAGTAACTGCCAGTTTAATTATCTGTCTCGTATTTATTCCTCCTAACAATACCATAATAGGTAAGTACAAAAGTATTTAGGTACTATTGCTGCTCCCATTTTATAGGTGAGATACCAGGTGCATAGAGATCAACTAATTTGCTTAAGCTTACCCAGCTGTTCATGATAAGTGATGGAGATGTGCTCAGACCCTGGCATTCTAGCACCAGTGTCTAATGAACCTGTGTTCTCTAGTGCCTCTCAGAAAATAACCCAGACTTTCCACTTACTGCTCTCTGGTTTCTCTGGACCTTCCCATTACAACTCCTCCCCTGAGGTCCTCTTTCCCTGTTTAGATCCAGCCTGATCTCTCCTTCGTACGTTCCTGGAACAGTCTTTGTATAATGTAGTGAGGATGTTAATGGCCTGTGTTGTAACAACCACAGGATAATAATAGCAGCTGACCGTGCCACTGTTGAGTAAGGGTCAGTTGCAGGCGCCATGCTTGGCACTGTCTGTGTGTTATCACATTGACCTCTGGAACTTCCCAGTGAGGAGGCCTCAACTGTTAACACCGTCTTGTAGAATCTGAGCTGCAGAGGGGCGAAGTGCCTTGTCCAGCACTGCAGTGAGGATTAGGTAGCGCCAGGGATCAAGCCCAAGTCCGTCAGACTCCAGAGCCTGAACTCTTCACCACAGCTCTGCGCTGTCACTTGTGATACGGCGCTTGGACCCTTGGCCGTGTTCAGTCTATGATGTTTTGATCTAATGGTGTTCGTAAAGACCATCCCCTGCCCCATCCAGCATGTGTTGAGCACCTGCTGTGTACCAGACAGTTGGAGTATTAATATATTGGGGTCACCAAGAGCAACAAGATGATGGTGCTGACCTTGAGGAACTCAGGTCTAGTAAGAGAGGCAGGTCATTGCACATCAGGGTGGTCTCTGCAGTCCTGAGGTGGGGGGTGAGGGAGGAGAAGCCTTCTCTAAGGAAGGCTTTACCAAGAGATGCCTGAGCTGAGTTTTGAAATATGAGTAGGAGTTTGCTATTCAGTGAGGGCAGCAAGGGCATTCTAGGCAGAAAGCCCAGACAACTGAAGTCAGACCTGGTCCTAAAGATTTTAAACTCTCCTGTCCTCGTTGGAAGTCTGCAGAGCAGACCCACTCACCCCGACCACTGCCTCCCGTTGGGCCAGGAGTGTGATGCTAATGGATGTCATCCTCTACACAGAAGAAAATTCCAGAGTGAGGGAGCATCGGCCCCTCCCCTACACTGCCAGCAATGCCTTGTCCCCGGCAGGGTGTCAGGCATCCTGTGGACTGCATGGAGAATGTCTCCAATAGCCACAGCTGGCATGGTGCAGTGGCTGTCAAACTTCAGTGGGATTGGGGCCCTGTACCTGAAAGTCAGGGTGTGGGGTAGGGAGCAACTTAAACAGGTGATTCCAATGCAGGAGGCTTGTGAACCTCAATTTGAAAAACTCTGCCCTTGAGTATTTTGGGGAAGATGCCCTGGAGGCGAGACGCAGACACACAGGTTTATGAGCGGGTCCCCCTGCGATTCATCCCAGCGTGATTCAAGTGCTGCCGAGTTACCGTATCACAGAGGGCAACTTGGCTCGTGCTCCTACAAGCAGCCCTGTCCGTAGATTTGGGCACAAATGGTGGAGGATTTATGTTTTTGGAGGGATATTCTAGTTATTGCACATTAAAAGTTGCATGCCATTTCTGAGGAGTTAATTAAATGCTTGATTATATTGTCTTTAAAATAGACAGCAACAGTATTAGCTAAACCCCAGCCCCCTAAAGCAGCAGATTGCTCCTTCTTGTTCCTTCTGCATGGTTCTACCTCTTTATATCTCACCTGTTTTTAGAGATCGTAGATGGAATGATCCCATTTCATCTTTCCCTGCCTTGCTCTCACCAGCCCTTCTCCCCACCGCCCAAAACTGAAGATGGCCATAAACAAAATCAGGGGGTGACTTTTCCTGAGTCACTTCCTCTGGGTGTCTTCTTTTCCTTTCCAAGCCGGAGGCTCCCTTGGCAGGAGAAGTTACCTGGATCTGTGGGCCCTGGAGGAGTGTCTTAAAAGCTGTGTCAGGCGGCACTCTCAGGGCATCCAGGCTCTGGGCCCCTCCCCAGTCAGGACCAGCTTCGATAATACTTTTTTTTGGTCTCCCCCACTACCAGCAGAGGTCTTGAGGACTGGACTGTGTCTTCCTGTCTCTACCCCAACGGCTGGCTCCCAGGCCTTTGGATGGGTGAAGTATGGTATCATAGCCTGTCTAGCCCATTTAACTCTGAATTTAACAATCTGTTCTAAGCAGATAAGACAGTTGCCCTGGACTGCAAACCACAAACTTCATTTGAGCCATACGTTCTGATGGGCATGTGGCACTTCAGGGGGGCGATTATGGGCGCTCCAAGGGGAATCTGGATGGCACATAATTTTTGTCCCAGCCACTGGCTTTGGAACCCACCCTTTTTAAGCTGTGGCTCCAGCTCCAAATCTCAGCAGGGGGTCCTGGGTTTGGCCCTGAGCCATAGTCCCCACTCGTTCCACTGGCATCAGAATCCCCAGGGAGCATGTGAAACAGGCTGATGCCTGCTCTTCCCTCAGTCCTACGGGATCTGAATGTCTGAGGGGCTCCGGTAGCCGCAACTTCATCCAGCTCTGCAGGCGATTCTCTTGCACACTAACGTTTGAGAATAGCCCTCTTCGAGGGTTTGGTGATTGTCTTGTCTCAGTTTGGGTTGGTGTGTCTCTGGTTGTTATATGCTCCAAAGCATTGTCTGCCACTTTTCTTGGGTGGTGAGTTATGTCTAATCTGAATGGGAAATTGCGCTAACTGAAAAAGTGCTACTGTGTTGTCCCCAAAATGTTGCTGATGGTCATTGAGCTCGACTTTCATTTCAGTTGGTAATATTTAATTTCTTTTTCTCTCCTTCCTCTCAGGTATCTGTACCACGTTTTGACCAAAAACACCACAGTCACTGAACAGAACCGGAACCTGCTAGTAGAGACCATCCGCTCCATCACTGAGATCCTGATTTGGGGGGATCAAAATGACAGCTCTGTATTTGAGTAAGGGTTTCTAATGATTCTTTGTTTTTTGATTCCTCTTCCTTTGAATGTTTTTCTAAATGTATACCATGAGTCATTCCTGATGATGTCAGGATTTGACGCTAATTTGGTCTTGCCCAGATATCTGTCTCTATCTATCTATCTGTAAAAAATGTCCTTGAGACACTGTGGAAATGCAAGCCAAAAATGGGGAAGTTACGGAAATGAGTTTCTCCAGAAAACCTGAAAATGTCATGGATAATTTTCCTCCAAGTAGTGTCTGATTATTTCCCCAAAGGAAGGAGAAAATGTCCTGGGTGGTTAGATTCTCTGTGAACAGACAGGACCCTGCCCTGGGGGAGTCACTGAGGGTCCCCAGTTACCGTGTTTACTGATGGTCAGGCACAGTGCTGAGCTCCTGATGAGACGATCCCGTTAAGTCTCCCACCTGCCCGGGGGCAAACCCTGTTGGTGTCCCCATTTTTACTCAAGGTCACAAGGCTGGTAAGCAGTGAAACAGTGGCCCACACCCAGAGTCCATGAGTGGTTTCCCTGCATTCTTGTACTTCCTAGATGAGCAGTCTTAGGCCAGGCTCTTTATCTCCCTGAGCCTCAGTTTCCTCATCTTCAAAGGAGAGAGGAAAAGTTCCCTGGCTGTGCCTGATACAGAGTAGACACTCAATAAATGATAGCAAGTGATAAGACAGGTGTGTCTACTGGACGGTTGAAAAGCAAAGGCTGTAAAGCCATGGGCTACCTCCCTAATAGACCTGTGTTGGTATCTCAGTGCAAGAGGGTCTGAGATTGGGTTATAACAACCACCAAACACAGATTTCATATATGTCTATATTCTCAATTATAAATATTGAGGCCACTCTTAAAACCCATTTTTAAAAAGTAGAGGTGTTCCATTTCCAGCCTGGCTTCTTATTAGATATCCTGAATTGATTTTCATGATAGCTCTATATTTTCATCAGTTAGGTTATCTAATAAACTGCTTGTGGAAAATGCAAACTCCTTAAAATGCAAACCTGTGAATACTGGCTATGATCCCCAAAGGAAAACACGTGAGTAGTAAAGGAAGGTGTTGCTTACAAATGGGACTAGCTTCCTTTAAGGATCCATGAGGAATTTATTTATTTCTGTGTTTGAATTTGTTTTTGGAAATGAGAAATACCCTTGGGTTAAAGATTAGAAACTGTGTCCCCCTTTACTGGAATGGACTTAGTCCATCTGTAACCTTAGAAAAAACTACTGAGCTATTGGAGTCCCCGTGATTTTTAAATAGCTGCCCAGTGGAGTCCCCAAGAAAATTTTGTTTTTAATAAATCTTATAGTTTTGGAATAATTTTAGATTACAGAAAAGTTGCAAAGATAGTACAGAAAGTTCCCATATACCCTTCGCCTGGTTTCCCCTGTCATAAATATTAATATCTTATATTAGTGGGGTGCATTTGTTAAAAATAAGAAACTGACATTGGCACATTACTATTAAGTAAACTCCAGCCTTGGTTTGGGTTTTGCCAGTTTTTTCATTAATATCCTCTTTCTGCCCCAGGATCACATCCAGGCTCCCACAGTGCATTTAGCCATCACATGTTGCCAGTCTTCTCTGGTCTGTGACATTTTCTTAGTCTTCTCTTGTTTTTGTGACCTTGACAGTTTTCAGGAATACTAGCCAGTTCTCCTGTCCCCCAGTCTGGGTCTGTCTGATGTTTTTCTCCTGACTAAATTGGGGCCTACAGGGGAGATTGCCGGAGAGGGGAAGCTCCCCTCTCATGCCGTCATTGGCAGCGCACGCTTGATGTCCAGGTGACACCCTGGTGCTGTTAACCTTCAACACCCGGTAAAGGTGACGTCTGCCAGGTTTCTCTTCTATAAAGTTACTCTATCCCCCTCCCCTGTGCTGTTCCTTAGAAGATAGTCACTAAGTCTAGCCCACCTTTTCAAGGTGAGGGGGTGGGAATTAGGCTCTACAGCCAGGAGCACATATATTATTATTTGAAATTCTTCTACATGCAAGATTTGTCTCTTTTCTCCTATTTATTGTATTTATGCAATCATTTATCTGTATTGATATAGACTCATGGATATTTATTTTATACTTTGGCTTATAATCCAATACTGCGTTATTTATTTTGATGCTCAAATTGTTTTAGCTTTGGCTTTTGGGGGACCTCTTTCATGTTGATTCCTGTGTCCCTTTGACAAACTTTGGTGCTTTTGAGCACTTACTGACTTCTTGGTATTATAGGATACTCCAGGCTCTTCTTATATTTTCCCTGCCCAGCCCTAGAATCAACCTTTTTTCTAAGTTTTTCTTGCTCTACTCCCCTAGGGAGTTTTTAAAGATTGAGGCTCGTGGATTTCACGCTAGACCTGCTGAATCAATCCCTGGGGCAAGATCCTAGGTATAGACAATTTAACAAGTTCCCAAGTTGCTCACTGTGCAGCAGCGAGTTTGTTGGTGGCACTTGGGAGTCACTGACTTACACAAGCTAAAGCGAAGATAGACAAAATAGGTCAAATGACAGAAATACTCTGGAGGTCGGTGTGAATGGTGTTCATAGGCAGACTGGCTCTCAGATCAGAAAAGATGTAAGGGGTCTTTTTTAGGTCATGTTCATTTACCCTTTCATAGATTCAAAGAGGAATTACGCAGTACTGAGCAAGTGCCAGGCCCGTGTTCCCACCACCGCGGCAATGATAGGTGGGGCACCCAAAACCAAGTCAACCAGCAGGCACGTGTGACTTCGGGGATTTCTTCATCTTCCTCTTTTTTGAGATGGAGTCTCGCTCTGTCGCTCGGGCTAGAGTGTGGTGGCCTCATCATAGCTCACTGCGACGTCAAGCTCCTGGGCTCAAGCGATCCTCCTGCTTCAGCCTCCCAAGTAGCTGGGATTACAGGCATGCACCACCATGCATGGCTAATTTTTTTCTATTTTTGGTAGCGATGGGGTCTCACTCATGCTCAGGCTGGTCTCGAACTCCTGACCTCAAGCCATCCTCCCACCTTAGCCTCCTAGAGTGCTAGGATTACCAGCGTGAGCCACCACGCCCAGCCCCAGGGATTTCTTCTGAGTATCCCAAATGAGAGATTATCTCGTCTTAGCTTGAATGCAGAGAACACATAACAAGCAACATAATTTTCTTCCTTTAAAGAAAGACATTAGGGGGTTCTATTTCCTTTTCAAGACTAAAAGAGCTACCGTGTACCCGCAAAAGCCAGTGCCCCCAGGCTGTGTACAGACAAGTGTGCTGTCCAGAACAAGAAAGGCAGAAGCAGACTTGGGGAGTGGCTGGGGTTTCTCCACCACATCAGCACCTGTGTATTTCTTTCCCCCAGATAGGAAAACTACAAATTTGAAAGTTTGGGGACCAAAACTATTCATATTCAGCAATATCTTATCCCTTTGCAGAGAATTCCAGTTGTTGTTTTTTTTTAACATGCAAAGATGTAAAGAGTCAAGGAAAGAGGCTTATTACTAACGGAAACTAAGGATACAAAATATTTGGTGGAAAATGCAGCTTGTTGAGTTTACAAGCATAGATTACTATGTGATCATTTAGTCTGCAAAGGTCTTTCCTGTGCGGTCAGAAATCTGGTTGGTTCACTGCTTCCCGGAATCGGCACTGCTCTCACATTCTGGGAAGAGAGTTGAGGGGTTACGTGTTAGCCATGATGGGAGATGGCCTTTTGGGAACCGGATGGCGTGGAAGCTGAGGCCATGTCGGTGGTGTGATCTGGCATCCGCGGGTGCCTTTGGTCGGAGGCGGGCGTTTGCACGTAAACAGAGGCTGATTTCGATTTCCACATGTGGAAGTAAACCATTGACTGTTTCCCATTCTCTCCCCAGCTTCTTCCTGGAGAAGAATATGTTTGTTTTCTTCTTGAACATCCTGCGGCAGAAATCAGGCCGTTACGTGTGTGTTCAGCTGCTGCAGACCTTGAATATCCTCTTTGAGAACATCAGTCACGAGACCTCACTTTGTAAGGACATTCCTCGACGTTTGCCTCTGTCCCGCTGGACACAAGCAGGGTGTAGTTTGGTGTGATTTTTGTATGTCTGTGCTTACTGTGCGTATTAGTTTGCTTGGGCTGCCCTGGCAAATACCGCAGACTAGGTGGCTTAAACAACAGAAATTTGTTTTCTCATAGTTCTGGGGGGTAGAAGCTGCCACCAGGGTTGGTTTCTGGTGAGGGCTCTTCCCGGCTTGCAGATGGCCACCCTCTTGTCTGCGCATGAGTGGAAAGAGACAGAGAGATACTTAGTGTCTCCTCTCCTTGTAGGGATCCTGGTCCTATCAGGTAAGGGCCTCCACCCTTATGACCTCATTTAGCTGTAATCACCTCTCTAAAGACGCTGTCTCCAAATGTAGTCACAATGAGGGTTAGGACTTCAACATACGAATCTGGGGCAGACACAACTCGGTCCCTAACTGCGTCTGTCTCTGTGGTGGGGTACTATGAGAGCTGAGAGAGGGTTCCCCTCTGCTGAATGATTCTGGGGTGTTTGCGTTTCTTCTTTATGATGTGATATTAAAGAGTTGGGGTTGCTGAATAATCAGCCCGTGGAGTAAATTTTAGAAGCAGCAGAGTGAGGAAGAGCTTGACCAAAGCGCGTGCAAGGGTGTGGGCTTTGGCACCTGCCTCTCCTGCCGCAGTCCTGCTGCACGACTAGTCGTGCGTGACCCTGAGCCTGTTATAATACCCGCCCTCACTAAGCCCTGGTTTTTCCTTATCTGTAACGAGCTGCCCTGAGAGGCAGGTGCTGTTGGTGTCCTCATTTTAACACCAAGAAAGTTTGGGTCACTGGCCCAAGGTGACAAGGCCGGAATAGAGAAGGAGTTTCATTCCAAGTAAGTTAGCTCAGGGGTCCTCAACTGGGGGTGCATGTGCCCCAGGGGACATTTGACAATGTCTAGAGACATCCTTGGCAGTGCTACCGGCATTAGGGGATAGAGGCTAGGGATGCTACTAAACATTCCACAGTGCACAGGACAGGACCCCACAACAAAGAGTTATCCAGCCCTGCATGTCAACAGCACTGAAGCTGAGAAACTCTGGTTTGGCTCCTAATCCGCCGTGCTTCACCACTAGCTTTATTATTCTAAGATGACTTTGCTAAGCCTCTGGCCCTGCCCACAGGAAGTACGGGAGAGGCCAGTGGCCAAATGTCTATATCAGAGGCAGGCTCTAGGTGTCCAGGACAGGTTGGAAAAATATGTTCAGCGCATGGCAGGAGGTAGAGATGGGGGCATCCCTCCCGGTGAGGAGGGGGAGGGGAAGGAGCTGCTGGGTGGTGGCTCTCGGCAGTGGCCACCAGGTGGTGCTGCTGCCTTGGAAACGCCTTACAGACCACAAATTGAGAAATGCGGGCTGACTCCCGTCTCCCTAAGTGCCTTCCCTTAATACTAGCTCCCGTTTCCCTGGATCTGAAAGAAATGCGGTTTCTGGAAACTGAGAGGGGAAGCTGTAGCTCAGGGGCACAGGCCCTGGACTCAGACCGCACCAGGCCCCTGGCCAGACCGAAGCAGGTCCACGCTGCCTGCTTGTGTTAAGTGGAGATAGTAGCAGCTGGGGAGAAGAGGGCTTGAGGAGTAGTGTGAGAGCAGGTGTGCAGAGTTTAGCACGGGGCCCGGCAGGTGGTACGTGCCCATGGTCGGGGCTGTCACTTACTGCAGCCCTTCAGTGGCTCTTCTCTGGTGACCCTTTCCCCAGCCAGGCACAGGGCTGCTGGACTAAAGATGGGGGTTGGGGCAGTCAGAATTCTGGCTTTTAGAGGGTTTCTCTGAATGATATTTGCATGGCTTTTCTCTTTTTTATTGTGTATATTCA
The DNA here is from genome assembly GCA_004363605.1 of Indri indri. Classification (NCBI taxonomy): domain Eukaryota; kingdom Metazoa; phylum Chordata; class Mammalia; order Primates; family Indriidae; genus Indri; species Indri indri. The sequence continues at coordinate 17,033 of RJWJ010016465.1, forward strand.
AGGTGTACAACTTGATGATTTGATACATGTATAGATGGTGAAATAATCACCACAATCAAATAATTAACAGACCCATCCCCTCACAGTTACCTTGTGTGCGAGTGCAGTGGAAACACTGGGGGTCTACCTCTTAGCCAATTTCGAGTGTATAATACAGCATTGCTGGCTGTAGTCACCATGCTGTACGTTAGGTCTCCAGAATGCATTCATCTTGCATAACTAAAACTTTGTACCTTTTGACCAACATCTCTCTGTTTCCCCTCCCTCTGGTCCCTGGAGACCACCACTACTCTCTGCTTCTGTGAGTTTGACTATGTTAGATCCTGCATGTAAGTGAGGTCGTGCAGCATGCTTGGCCTTTCTTGCACTGGGACCAAAAAGGGTTCCCCACTGTGAGAAACCCGGGCAGATGTCCCTTGCTTCATGGACGGGTCACCAGGGCGCTTTTGTAAGCCCTGCAGAAAGAGCAGGAATCATGGCGTGTTCACAGAACTTGGATTTGCAAGGGGTGAGGAGGATAGATGACCTTTGTTTTACTTTTTATTTTCTCATAGAAAGAAAATGTCCTCATTGTAAAACAATAGCAGTAAGCCAAGCATTAGAGAAATATAGAAAGTCAAGTTTCCATCGAATCTGGCCTAAATGGTTCATTGTACACAAATCATTGTGCTGTTTGCTTTTCTTTCCCCACCCTCCCAATCTTCTCCTTCTCCCTTCACGTAGCCCTGCCTGATTGGGCTCAAGAGCTGTGTCTTGCTGTGCCATAATCTATTTAACCTGACCGTGGGCATTTAGGTGGTTTCCAGTTTTTCACTATTACAAACAGCTATTTCACAAATGCACCTGTTGCCTGCCGGGTTTGGTGACCTAAGTGATAGTGTCCCGAGAGACTGAGATTACTTACAGACTCCCGGGTTTATTAGAAAAGGACACCACAGAAAGTCAGCCACACAGTGAGGGAGTAGCAGAAAAATCCCAGCCCAATAATAGAGGCACCGCCACTGCCCCCATGTGGTCCCCTGCCACCCACAGAGTAATGTCTTGGAGGCCCTGGAAAAGTCCCTGCTGGGGAGTAGATGGAGCCTGTGGCTGTCCCAGCTCCAGAGTGCAGCCGAGAGACTCGCTGTTGCACATCCGAAGCACCTAGCATAGGCGTCTGTGCTGCTGGTGGCCCGGAAGCCACTAACCAGTCACAACAGGGCTCAACAAGACATCCCAACAGTCCCTTCTCCTGTCAGCCCACTACCCCTCCCCGCTTGCCCCTAGCCACAGCCAGAACGACGCAAAATGAGAAAGAAGTGCTCCTCGTATCAGAATCACCTGGGATGCATGTTTCATGTTAGATTCTAGGTGGATAAATAAATTGTAGACTATTTAGAGAATGAAATATTATATAGCAAAAAAAAGGAAAAGAAAAAATATATTGCTACCATTATACACACAGCAACATGTATTACCCTCAGATGTGGGGATGAGCGAGACAGTCCAGACCCAGGGCGCAGGCGTACTGTGAAGTTCAAGAGCAGGCAAAACGGGTCTATGGTGATAAAAGTCAGAATAGGGTTGCCCTTGGGGCAGGGGTGCTGACTGGGCGGGGGTGTGAGGGGCCCTGTGGAGAGCTGGGAAGGCCACACATCTGGTCTGGGCGGTGCTGGTGCAGCGTGTGTAAATGTGAAAATTCCAAGCTGGATGCCTTGGGTTTGTGAGGTGTACGTATGTATGTGAAAAGACACGTGTACATGTACTTAAAGTGCATATGTATGTATATTTCCACATATATCACACTGTACACTTAGGATTTGTGATATATGTAACCTCATTTTAAAAAATATTAAGACTCTTAGGACCCCATTCCAGACCCACTGACTCCTCCCTTGGAACAGGTCCCAGGAGCTGCCTCAGGAATTCTTATAATCAGGAGATTTTGAAAACCGTTCTTCTAAGACTGCAGACCACATGCCTGTCTGCCATGCCTGCTCAGGGCATGCACAGTGGCTTTCCCAGAGAACCAGCCTCCAAGGAGAACCCTTTCATGGGCCCATGCCATGGCTTCTGTCACTGTCCTAAGCTGCTAGATGGCTCCTTGTGTTGTTTTTGGTGATTCCAAATGTACTTCAATAATACTTTGATTGGCCAGGTACAGTGGCTCATGCCTGTAACCCTAGCACTCTGGGAGGCTGAGGTGGGAGGATCGCTTGAGGTCAGGAGTTTGAGACCAGCCTCAGTAAGAGTGAGACCCCATCGCTACTAAAAATAGAAAAAATCAGCCAGGCATGGTAGCGCATGCCTGTAGCTGCTTAGGAGGCTGAGGCAGGAGGATCACTTGAGCCCAAGAGTTTGAGGTTACAGTGAGTTATGATGATGCCATTGTACTCTAGCCCAGGTGACAGAGTAAGACTCTGTCTCCAAAAAAAAAAAGAAAAAAAAAAAATACTTTGACCTAAGTTAGGTACCTTGTTGGCTCCAAACAACTTACTGGTTAATTTCCTACTTACCCAAGAGCAGCTGTGTTCAATCCTGGGAATATGGTATTTGAGGTTCTGAATGTCCAGTAATAAGAATAATGGCAGCTAACATTACGGAGTGCTTACTTTGTGCCCCATACCGTCCTGAGTGCTTTTTGTGCACCAGCTCCTTTAGTACTTACCACAGCCCTGCGAGGAAGGTACTGTTATTCTGTCTTCTAGACAAGGAAACTGGGGAGTGGGCAGGGTCAGCAGCTTGCCCAAGGTCACACAGCTAGGAAGTGGCAGAGGTGAGATGTGGACGCAGGCTGGTGGGTGCAAGTCCACATTTGAACCCAGTGCCTTCCGAACACCAGCATGCGTGGGGAGCCCTGCAGGCTTATTACGCACACAGACCTGACTCTGTCTGGGTCAGGGTTGGGGCCCAGGAGGCTGCTGTTCTGACAAGCTCCAGGGGATGCCGTCCTGCCAGTCCGAGGGCCAGACTTGGAGTAGCGAAGCCCCGGACCACGCCCCTCTGCTGCCTCACCTGCAGTGCAGGCCTCGATCACGTTCTGCCTTTCACCATCCGTGGGGAGGCAGGTGATCTGGTGCACACTGGCAGCCCAAGGGACAGATGGTGGGACCGAGGTGCCTGCTTTGCTGAGTGGCTGGTGAGAACTCAGAGGGGAACGTGCCCAGCAAGGGGTCAACACCAAGACTTACAGCTGCAGGCCACAGGCCGCAGCTGTCAATAGATTTGCTCTTGCTGGCCAGCACAGCTTTAAAAACTAGTTTATCCAGTGGCGAACATTTCAAGATCTGGAGATGCAGCATGAAAATCTGTGGTTTCCAGCCTCTCTTCCATGGTCGGAAGCTCTCGCCATGCTGGGCCTACATTTCCACAGGGCTGGGGGCTGGGAGCTGGGAAGTGGGGACTGCTCTCCAGTTGGACCTGGGGCCCTCGGGCCTCATCACCCAGTTTCCATTGTCGGCCCCCATTCATGCATGACAAACACAAGCTCTGACGTCGGGCCTGGGTTCAAATCCTTTCTCTGTGACTTACTGTCTCTGTGTCCTTAGGCAAGTTAATCGACCTTTCCAAGCTGTTTTTGCTCATCTGCAAAATGAAAGATGATGATGTAGAGCGCTCAGCCTGGTGCCAGGCCGGTTATAGGGGTTCAGCATAAAGTGACCTTCATGAGATCATGTTGCTGTCTAAGGAAGAGAAAAAACCACGTGTAGCTCTTTGTGGCATTCAGAGATGATGATGTGCTTTGTGATGGCAAAATGGGGCAGCCTTTTATAAAACACAGTGCCTTTTGCCCTCATCCATGGGTGGTTTGTGAAAATGCCCAGGCACTGACTAATCTTCCCCACCCCTGGCTCTTTGCTGAACTTTGGTAGTAATGAAAAGAAAATGTTTGAGTGTCTTTTTCTATTTGGCGTGGGAGGGAGGGGAAGGGCTTTTCTCTGGCAGTGCCTTTGAACTTTCTGGTGACTATGCATAGTCAATGATTTCTTTGCTGGTTAAAGGTTAAGCCACTCCCTGTTAGTTTGTTTAATCCCAGCAACCCAGAAGCTTCACGGATTCAAGTACATGAATGTGGTCGTCTGCTTGTTACCTGACATCCTTTGCTTGTCTTTCCTCTGGCACAAATTAACCTGTCTGTTTTGCTTTGTTTTTTTCCTCCCTCCAGATTATTTACTCTCTAATAACTATGTAAATTCTATCATCGTCCATAAATTTGACTTTTCCGACGAGGAGATCATGGCATATTATATATCGTTCCTGAAAACACTTTCGTTAAAGCTCAACAACCACACTGTCCATTTTTTTTATAATGAGGTGAGTAACTGCCAGAGGGCATATTCTGGTGTGAAGGTACACTAGTCGTAGCAGCGCCATCTGGGTGGTTTGTGTCTGTTTACAAAGCACTTACAAGCCCACTGTCATAGTTTTCACAGCAACACTGCTTGACTTTGGCATGCTTTAAAAACATTTTTTTAAATTTAGCAAGTTACCTTTCTGTTTTTAATGTAAAATTCAATTTGTGCTGAGAGCATTATACTTGGCAGAGAGAAGTGCCTAGAAGTTGTCTTGGGGTTGTGTTGCCGTATGGGAAAAACAAGAACTTCATTCAGGCCTGGCTTTGCCACTTCCCTGCTGTGTGACCTTAGGGAAGTCCCAGTTCTTCTCTGAGCCTCAGTTTCCTCATCTGAGAAATGGGGATAAGAATATATACTTTGTAGGGTTTTCAGGGGTTACATTAAATGAGATGATGTTTTCAAAGCATCTAGTATGTACCTGGCTCCCTAAAATCGCAGATACTGCTATTGTTTACAAGCTAATGTCCCTGGCATTCCTTGGGAGAATTATTAGCAGCTTAAATAAATGAATTGCAGTTGCTCTCACAATTAAAAGAAGCTCCAACAATGAGGTCAATTTATCTCGCATACTAAAAAGTATAGACACTGGCTGTGCTGGGGCTGGTTCTTCCGGTGGCTCAACCACATCAGCAAGGACCCAGGCTTTTCCGTCTTCCTGTTCTGCTGATCATACAATTGGCATTGTCCTCGGGTTCAACCCCTCATGGTCACAAGTTGGCTGCAGCAGCTCCAAACATCACATACTGAAGTGCCACTTCTGAAATGCCTGACGAGACCACTTCCCTTTTTGAGTCGCCTTTTAACTTCCAAAAGAAACTTTCCCAGAAGCCTCCCACCAGACTTCCCGTCATATCTCACTGGTCAGAATTGTGTCACACTGAGTGCTTCTTAGGTGTCAGGTGCTGCAGTAAGCACGGGACTAGAAATGGTCTCTTTTAATCATAGCAACCGTGAAGTGGATGTTATTATCTCCATTTTGTAGATGAAAAAACAGAGGCTTAGAAATATTGTGTCACACAGCTTAGAAGTGGTGGAACAGGAAATGAACCTAGGTCTGACATTCCCTGGACTCTTTTCTATTTCTTCCATGGTTTTGCCTCCCCCCTTTCCACATTGTCTACTGGGAATGAACCACTGACTTAAAGTTCACATTGGCAACATTTTTTTTTCTTTTACTGAAGTCTCTGCTGGAATTCAGAAAGCTGGGATGGGGACAGGCCTGGCTTACAGGTTTGTAACTCATTTTTGGTACTTCTTTTGTTTTAGCACACCAATGACTTTGCTCTGTACACAGAAGCCATCAAATTTTTCAACCACCCTGAAAGCATGGTTAGAATTGCTGTAAGAACCATAACTTTGAACGTCTATAAAGGTAAGTTTCCTCGTGAGCGCATGCCTTGGCCGATTTCTAACTTGGCGGCCTGTGTCTGTGCATACAGTTCTCTGACAGCAACTAGGGAGCTTGTGTATTGTCAGCCGTGGCTGCCTGTCTCACGCACGACTTGCAAGCATTGGCCGTTTAGCCGGCCCCTCACGTAAGTCTTTGCATCACTTGCCTTCCTGTGCATGATAAAGTCTTGCTCGGTGCTGCTGCACGCAAGTAGGATGCCCTGAGAGAGGCATCTATGGGATTCCAAGTGACTATGTTAGAATTAGATAAAGCAAAGTTGTCTTTTAAATGTTAGATTTAAATTTTTATGTTTTGGCTTGTAAAATATACTTAAATATACATGGGGGTAAGTTTTTCTTAAACTTTAAATAATGTGTAAAAGCATGTCACATTGTGAACAGCAGGGGGCAATATTGTATTCCCAACTGGCTGCAGAGCCTGGTGCTAACAAATTCCTCCTTTCCTGCAACACGTACTTAAAGCCCAAAACATTGATTGCCTCTAGGAGACAGTGCAGGGCTCTCTGCCTGCACCGCCACTAAGGCTGGCTGGCCACAGGTTTCCTGAACTGGACTCGCCCCTCCAAGGTGATGCCTTGGAGTTTCTCTGCCTGATTCCTGGCTTATTTCCCCTGCAGTCACCACACTGGAGCTGGGACCCCATTTTCTCAGGGATTGAAGGGCTTTGACCTTCATGAGCCAAGATGTTATTACTCGAGTTGACCCTTAATGGGGGGGCGGTTTCCTCAGGCACTCACTCCAGCCTAGTCCTGGGCTTACATTGAAGAGCCTTGCTGAGAGCCCAGTTGGACCTATCCAGAGGTCGCAAACTGAGAGCCCAAGGGCCGGATCCAGGCTTCACATGTTTTAATTGGCTAACATGGTTTTTGAAAAAATATGTAGTTGCCAATATTTAAAAACTGGGCGATCTTGCGTGACAATCTGGATTTCTGACTTGAAGATGTAAATTTGGCTATTCTGGGCCTACAGTCTTACAGGGCAGGGGTCAGCTGACACAGAGAAGCGGCCACCCCTTTGGGGCTGAGGCCCAGGCACCCCAGGTCACACGCTGGGCCTGCTGGCTTCGCTTACTGGGCCACCAGCCAACCTGGCAGGCGTCTAAGCTTGCGACCCTGGTCCAAGCCGCAGTGGTCGCACTGCCTCCTGCACGCTGCTTTCTCTCGTTCGCTCTCGACCTGCATCTTTCGGTTTAGATGCCGCCGGCCCTAGCTCTCTGCCCCTGAGCAGCTGCCTCGCCTTCCCAGTTCCTAACCCTGTTAACTGTTGTCTGTTTTTGCCTTTCCTTCAATGACGATTCCTGTGTTCCTTATTCCAGTATCATGTAAGTTATTAACCTCTGGTTTTCCGCTTTCTTAACTTATCCTTACATGTAAATGCAGGAAACTTGCTTGAGAGTGGTGTAATTTCTAATGTAGTCTAGCTCAATCTCCTGCTGCTAAGTAGGCTCTCCAATGCACTATTAATGTTTAGCCCAACTAATTTATTTTATTAATTATAAAAATAACATAAGAACTGCCTTGATGTGTATAGTTTTATGAATAAGATAAACATTTTCAAGTATTTCCAGGAAAGACAGATAATTTCAGATTATAGCAGAGGGCTTTTTCATTGTGGTTGTTTTGTTTTGTTTTATTAAAATGTCTTCCAAGTTATTTTTGGTAGCTTGACTTTTTTTTTTCCTTTTCTTTTGTGAATTTTCTCAGTGGATAATCAGGCCATGCTGCACTATATCAGAGATAAAACGGCTGTCCCTTACTTCTCCAATTTGGTCTGGTTCATCGGGAGTCACGTGATCGAGCTTGATAACTGTGTGCAGACTGATGAGGAGTAAGTGATGTCCCTGGGTTTGTTCCGTAGGTAGACAGGTGGTTAGGGGGGACTTCAGTTTTCCCTGACGCAAAATAGGCCTGAGAACAGCACTTACCTATGTGTAGGCAGAGCAGGGACTCCCATCCTGTAAAAGGTTCTACCCACCTGTTTGTGACAGTGGGAAGTTGGAAACAACTCAAAGCCTCCCAGAGAGGGGAGAGGGTCAATAAATTCAGTGTACCCAGAGATGGGGTTGCTCGGCAGCTGGCCACAAGATTAAGGTGCTCCGTCTGCTGATGAGTGAATAATTAAAATGTGGCGTGTCTATACAATGGAGTAGTATTTGGCAACAAAAAGGAACGAAGCACTGACAGGTGCTCTGATGTGGGTGAACCTCAAACAAGTTACACTCGATGAAAGAAGCCAGGCACGGAGGACCACGTGTCATGTGATTCCATTCATGTGAAATGCCCAAATAGGCGAACCTATGGAGACAGAGTAGGTCAGTGGTTTCCTAGGGCTGGGGGAGGAGGGCAGTGTTGTGGGGGAAATAGGAAGCGACTGCAAATGAGTATAGGGCTTTTTGCAGGGAGTCTAAAAATGTTCCAAAATTTATTGTGGTGATAGTTGGGCAACTGTGAATACTAAAAACCATTAAATTGTATATTTTAAAGGGTGAATTTTATGGTATATGAATTTATATTTCAATAAATCTGTTTAAAAAGAGAGACTGAGATGGTGATTTTGTCGTTAGAGTGATAAGCAGAAGTTCCAGAACGGGATTTCTCTGCTTTGGCACTACTGACGTTTTGAACTGGGTACTGTTGTGGGTGCTGTCCTGTGCATTGTAGGATGTTTGGCAGTATCCCTGTCCTCTACCCACTAGATGCCAGTAGCACCCCTTCCCTAGTCGTGACAGCCAAAAATGTCTCCATACATTGCCAAGTGTCCCCTTTAAGGCAAAATCACCCTCAGCTAAGAACCACTGTCGCAGAGTGGCAGTTTGCTGAGGCGTGGTGAGAGGTAAACTTAGATAGGGTCAGGACAGTAAAGGGATCCAGGAATGAGGTCTCCTGGCAGGAAGGGAGCTAGACACACAGAATATTAGATCTGCTATTGGGAAAGAAGCAAGGGTAGACCGATGGCAAATCCGACTGACATTTGGGAAAATAAGAACCCTCATGGACATGAAGAGTCATGGACATGAGACGTAAGGAGGCACTTCCCCCCAGAAAGAACAAAGTTATGCAAGGAAGGAAATCAAATCATAGTCCTCTGTTTGGCTCTGCAGCAAACGTTATGAGAATATCAGTCCCGATTACCGTGGAGGGGGAGGGGCAGAGGGAACTGGAAGAGTTCTGTTGTGACAGGAGTTCAACAGATAATACCCAAAATGGCTCAACTGCAAAATAGAAGTCCATGCAGGTTTTACAGAAATAGGGGTGGGACCATCTGCAGAAACAACCAGAAGTATTATCTGCCTCCTCTGGAGAACGTAGAAGTAGAGGAAGCTGGGCCGTGGAGCTGCTATTTTTTATTAGCTTATCAATACTATCTTGAGTTTTAAACCCATTTGCATGTATTACTTTGATATTTTTAAAGCTAAAGCATTGAAAAATGAGGTGCATGGAATATACCAATAAAAACAATTTTCCAAAGTATGTCCTTAAGTGGAAAAGAAGTGCAAAACATGGTGTCTAAATGTTCTAGGTCTCAGGTGCATGGTGGGTTCATAGGTGCTCATTATACTATTAGGCTTTACAACATATGTTTGCTATAAATACTGAATATCTTATTAAAGCATAAAAGAAATAATTATCCAAAATGATGTAAAAGAAGCAAAATTGATCCTGTTTTTACTTTTTTTAAAAAAAGCATATATGGTTAGATGGCTAAATAGGTGACACTTGTATTTTAGAAGTGACTGTAGAAAGAGGTAAAAATGTGGAAAAAACAGACTGTAGGGTCCTAAGACCCAAAATGTTAATGGTGAGATTCTGTTAGTGGGATTATAGGAGACTTTGGTTTCTTTTTGATTTTATTTTTTTCTTTAATTTTCTGTTTTCTAAAATGACAATCTATTACTTGGGTAATAATAATAGTATAGGCAAAATGTCCTGCCCTAGCTAGATTGCTGTTTGCAACAGATACTGCTTTGGGGATGGTGAAAGTGTGACTCCACCCAGGAGACCCACCCTGCGTGCCTGGGCAGGGGCCTGGCGAGGGATGTTGTGTCCTTGCTCTATGTCCCGCGTGTTATTGGGGGTACGTGGCTGCTGAGGCCTGCTTTTCCCTTCAGAACTCCTCTGGAGCGTTTTGATTATCAAGGATTTATTGCTCCATTAATACTGCTTACCTGGGGAGCCAGGGGCATCTTGCCACATTGCCTAGTGGCTACTCTTGTGCAGTAGCTTGCTGTAAGAGCTCAGCTGATTTTTGCTTTGTTTATCCCATTTTGGGGAGGCTGTGGTGGTGGGAGGGGTGATACTGAGGCCCCTAGAGGGTTGGGGGGACCCTGGCAGTCCCCTAACGTTGACTGTAGTAGACCTGTCCATTTCCCTTGGTATAGCTCCCCAGTAGGGGCCAGGATAGGTGTCTCTTGAGACCAGCTCTAATATGAACCCCCAGTGACCTAAGTTTCAGGCCACTGATTTTTAGGCCCAAAGATTCCGAGCTTCAACCTCCAGGCTGAGGTGGTGGTTTCTCTCGGCAGGCACCGGAATCGGGGGAAACTGAGCGACCTGGTGGCTGAGCACCTGGACCACCTGCACTATCTCAATGACATCCTGATCATCAACTGTGAGTTCCTCAACGATGTGCTCACGGACCACCTGCTTAACAGGCTCTTCCTGCCCCTGTACGTGTACTCGCTGGAGAACCAGGACAAGGTGCGTCTGTGGGGCCTGGCCCCATTACTCCTGCTGGCCGCAGGCTGTCTTCAAAAGTGGGAAAGAACAGCCACCTCGAATGGGACTGAGCTTTGCAAGGGACCGAGGTTTTGAGCCTGAGGGAGATTCCTTTCAAAGGACACTGGTCTGGGCTGGGACCAGGGATCAGCACTTAGCCTGCCCCTCAGGATTCTGAGCTGCAGGGGCATCTTGCAGGGGCAGCCCTGCTTCAGGGCGGGAGGTCTCGCCCCGTCCAGTCCCTCTGGAGTCAAGGGGGCCGAGAGAAGGATAGCAGAGGCCCCAGCAGGAGGCAGGACAGAGCCAGCTGATCATCCTACACAGGTGCCCCAAGGGGATGCAGTTTTCTTGTGGGAGATGGAACATGAGGATTCTCACTGCAAATAAGTAAATAAAAGAAAATTGCTACTCTCATTGGCTCAAGTAGAGGCAGCTCTGGGAGGCATTGACAAACCATGGGAATTGGAGTTTTCAGACCAGGGTTCAATTCTGCCTCCTCCCTTTCCTAACCCTGTGACCTTGGACAAGGTGGTTAACCTCCCTGAGCCTGTTTCTTTGGCTGCACAACGAGGGTCCTGAAGCTCCCTCCTTCATAGGGTTGGTGTAAGATGGAGCATCTTGAAACTCAGTACTAACGAGGGGTTTTTCCAAGGCCAGAGTGCCCCAGAGACTCCCTCCCCATGTTTTGAAAATGCCTTCCTGAGAACAGTCCTCAGGGGCCTCTCCTGCTGGGGCTTTTGTTCCCCACCTGGGGGAAATGAACGTTCTTGGTAACCTGAGGAGCAAGTTCTTCTGTTGAGTTACCCTCTAATCCGTGACTCATGGTGAAAGATTTTTCAGGTGGAAAAATAGAGGCATTGCAACAGTATTGAATGGGATTCAGACTCTTGAGTAGCACCAGGCAAGGGCAGCCTGAGGGCCATGGAGGACGTCAGAGGGACAGGGTGCCTGCCTATTGTTCAAACAGATGGCTTTTGGCGTCTTATATTTTGTGGTGCTCACTTGTGTGACCTGGACCTCTCTTTCCTCCTGCCCCCAACCTTTACTAGGGAGGAGAACGACCGAAAATCAGCCTGCCGGTGTCCCTCTATCTTCTGTCACAGGTATGTTTGGTCATCCATCCGTATCCCCATCACATTTGGGGTCCCTTGGAATGCTGCTGTCACATAGCAAATCCCCAGGCCCCATTGCCACGTCTTCTCTCTGTGTGTCCCCCATTTTGAGATACAATAAAAAGAAAGGGGTGTTCTGTTTTTCAGAAGACACTCAGTAGAGAGGGTATATATTAATATTTTCTTCATGGTAGGGGATGGAAATTTAAAGAGAAATGTAAAATAAATTAAACCCGGCACTTGTGTAGTTGATTTTTACTATGAGGCCTGAGGTTTCCAAAACAACAGAGGAAAGCTCTGAATACCCTGGAAATGTGGGCTGCACGGCTCTGATTCACAGTACTTTGAAATAACCCCAAAACTGCAGGGCCTGCAGCATGTATACACACAGCATCCTTGGTTTGACAGACTTCCTGTAATGAGGCTATTTTTAAAGGACTTCGTTGTGGTTCTAGTTCCCAGATTACCTTCTGGAAGGTCTCTTGCAGCAGCCTCGGCTCCCAGATTTGTGTCTGAGCCAATTTGTCTGCCTCCCCTCCTTAAGCAAGTGTGTTTCCTTCTTATAATTATGTAATATTTACAAGAAGGGAAAAACTCCATGGTGACCCAGTTACATAACTTTAAAAATATTTTTATTACAAGCAGTCCAGACTCTCAGGCCATCTCATTAGACTGTCAAGTAGTCAAGCATTTGACCAGAGCTCTGTTCCCACTTCTGCAGTGGCACAGGTATCTATTTGCTTTGATGAGAGACTGTCCTTCTGACTTAATCCCCAGCTGTTTCAAGTTTGGGGCAGGATTGTCTCCCGTTGGCCTGAGAAGAGAGATGCAGAGGCCGCCTCCCGCCAGTGGGCTGGCGAGGCGGACGTGGCCTGACCACTGTTCACATCCTGGAGTCTTGTTCTGGGGGCTCTTGTTTGCTCAGAGCTGTGCACTGTGCCGGCTCTGTCTGAATGCCCCTCTGTGCAGCGGGGCGCAGTACAAACTCCAGCCTCTCCTGGCAAAGCTTTCTGCTGCCTTCTTACAAGTCTGCCAGCATCTCCTGCTTGGGATTCTGGGAGTCTGGCAGGACCTGAGTGGGCCAGTTGCTCAGCCCCGGGAGTCACGTGGAAAGAAAACATCCTCAGGACGCTTCCGCTGTTGGAGCATTGCAGGCAGGGTCTCCTCCGGGGAGCATGGCTGCCAAACCTCCACGCTGGTCCTTTAGTGGAGAGGGATTATACCTTTTCTCTGAGAACTTTTTCTCCTGTTTTCTTCTTGGAGGACCAATAGCCCCGGCACGTAATTACTTGTTTCACTATCTCACAAAAAGTATAGCTTATAATTTGGCGTTCCTCAAACTTGTAAAGATCTCTTTTAAAGATAAAAAATCTCGAATCCTTCCTCCCCCTGCATGTTTTCATTTAACTTAGTTATATTGTGACCTAAATGTGTGAAACCTAAAGTTGGGTATAAATCCCGTGTCCTTAAAGTGCCTACATCACGATAAAATTGATGAACGCTTTCAAGTTATTTTACAAGCACAGTTCCCAAACCATGAAAATTCACAGTGATGACATTGATTTAGTGTAACCAGGGACGCTGTCCTCCTAAAACTAAAGTGTTGCTCACAGTGAGAGCGTGGTGCGGGCAGCTGACCCAGCTCTTTGAGTCCGGTGTGCGCCCACTTCCACGTGCCCTGCAGTGACCCGCCCTCCCCCTTGTCCCAGTTCAGAGCCAGGAAAATGAGCACTTTGTCCACAGGAGGAATTGGTTGGCTTTTATCCAGGGCGATAGGTGCTCAATGAAAGTTTGTGGACCAAGTAAAAGAATGCATAAGTGGTCAGTTAAGGCCACATTCGTACAAGGTGCGTAGTAGATATTTATGGAATGAATGAACTCAGTGATTGGGGTTTTGCTTGGTGAAGTGTGGCGGTAATTGGGACATGATGAGGTGAGAAAAATTAGTAACATCATCATCATCATCGCTGACATTTGGGTGCCTGCCACACTCCTGGACGAGGGTTAACTCATCGGATCATGCTACACAGTCTATGTGATAGCAAAGGTCTCCCTGGTATTTTAAAAACAGATGCACTTTTTTTTAAGGTAGGTGCCATATTTGGCTATTCTGCCTGTACCTTTTATTTAATTTGAACTGTATTTATTTGTTTGAATAGTATATTCCCCCCGTTCAAACAGTATAAAACATGACATGGGAAAGTCTCCCTCTTACCCTTCCCCTGGGCACTCAGCCTCATTCTCCTGAGGCAGCCCATGTTAATTTCTGCCTGTACTTTTTTTTTTTAAAAAACAGTATTTATTTTTTAATAAAAAAAGTTTTTAAAGTTAAACAGTTCAAACAAGTAACAACTAGGTTTCTTTTCTAGTTTTGTTGAGGCTCCTGATTTCTATCCCCAGAGTTATAGGTTCTCATATGTCCTTCCAGAGATATCTCTGCCAGGGGTTTCCAACTGGGGGTGATTCTTCTCTCCCCCACCCCAGGGGATATCTGGCAAGGTCCGGAGATGTTTTAGTTGTCATGACTGAGGGAGGGGATGCTCCTGGCATCTAGTGGGTGAGGGTCAGGGCTGCCGCTGGCCAGCCTGCAGTGTACAGGGCAGCCTCCTGCAACACAGGTTTATAGCCCCAAGTGTCAGTAGTGCTGGTATTGAGAAACCCTGTTCTGTGCATATATAAACAAACAAATACATGCACGCATACTCTTTTCACACGCAGACGGTCGATACACCTCACACTGTGCTGCACCCTGTTGCCTTTACATTTTAAAACAAAATAGCAGGTGTGTCTGGGCCAGCTTTGCAAGGCAGTTTTGAATACCCTGGTTCCTAAAGCTGTTCCTCTGAACACTGGGCAACAGGGTGGGGTAGCAGGGCCAGCTTGGACAGCGCAGAGCCCTGACCTTGCATCCTGGCATGACTGCTTCTGGCTCATGTGGCTTTTCTTCCCCCACAATTTCCACCCTTACCAACACTGCCATGGAATCCCGGGGTGCTAAAACCCGCCGCAGGGGTCGGAGCTCCTCTCAGTGATGGAATCTCTCCATAGCTGACCCTTTGCCAAGTCCTTGATTGGCACAAAACTCACCAGCTCCTCTTCCTATATAGCTAAAATGTTGGGGCAATGCCTTCTAGTCTTTTCATAACCGAATTTCACACTAAAATGCCTGTGGAAAGGAAAGAGTGTGCTGGTTTGGCTGTTCCTTTCCCACGTTGCTCCACTTCAGCCAGATTTGGCTTCACCCAGCCACAAGGGACAGTCTTGCATTAATGCACTTCCTTCTGAGGAAGAGCAGTCAGCCAAATAGGCAACAGTCTGAAGGGGAGGCCAACCTTAGAAGAAGAATATAACTGACTTCGGCTAAATAGGACCCATTCTTTGCATTTTGCATCACAGGAATTGCTGCTTAATATGGGCCTCATATAGCCCCGCCTGGTTGTTTCTGATCGGGGAAGGAAGAAGTTGAAAGACTGTACCCTTGAATGCAAATCCCATTTCTTCTTTTTCACCAGGTCTTCCTAATTATACACCATGCACCGCTGGTGAACTCATTAGCTGAAGTCATTCTGAATGGTGATCTCTCTGAGATGTACGCTAAGACTGAACAGGATGTTCAGAGAAGTTCTGTAAGTCATTAGCTTTGGGACGGTTTTCCAACCTTGATGAAAAGCCATTGCTTTGAGTTTCTCTAAAATCAGAAAGTAACATTCTGCTTACACAGAATGATGATGCGTCAGCTGGTCTGGGATTCAAGGAACCTAAACAGAGTCTTGAAATGCATACCTGAGAAAATCTGGGGTCAGGTAGTAACCATGGATTTGGTCAGTGGTGTGTTATTAAGCATGGAATTGTACCACTCTGAGCCTCAGATTGTATATCTGTGAGACACTGTTATTGGAACAGAATGAGAGAATGCCTTGTCCAAGGCACCAATCTCTGCAGAGGTTGGGCAGTGAACATCTATGAATGATGCAGGCCCTGGGCAAGAGCAGTAGGGAGTGGGGGGGACTGTGGCAAATTCTGGGGTGTGTTCTTCCTTTGTGAACGGTTGCTGTTCCACTCCAGCCTGCAGTCATTATTTAGGAACATGGATGTAGTATTGCCAGATATTTTCATGTTTTCAGAGAAGCTGGAAATCTGCATTTTATCTATAATCTCTAGTTTTAAATTATTGGCAAACTTTGGACTAAATGGAGCATATTGTGGTCTATAGGAGCCTTGGAGTTGCATTTTGTACACTGTTGAAAGAAAGCACCTGATGGCCAGTGTTGTGCCTTCTCCCGAGGCTTTCCCAGCTTGCCCCTGTATGTCTTTGCTGTCATCCCTCCTGCCATCCTGAGCTCCGGGCTGCCTTAAGTCTGTGCAACTCACTTTTCCCCCAGCATGCCCTGTGTTTCTGCCTCTGCACCCTTACCATACCCACAGCCCAGAAGGCCCTTGTGGCTGGTTCTCTTTCAAAGATCTTACCCACTCTAAGCTCCTTATGGCAGGCACCTCTCCTGTCATCGTATTGGCTGCAGCATGGGCTTGGCACATGTGTCAGAGATGAGCACAGTGTGCTTTGTGCAAAGGCTGTTTCCTAAGGGTCCATCTCTGCAGCCAGGTGCTCAGGCCATAGCCGCGCTGGTAAAAGGGCCGGCTCACCCTGGTGCGGCAGACGCTGCTGCCATCCCTGGAGGAGCGGGTGGGATGTGACCCTGGAGGTAGAAGGTTACCACTGCATCGAGCACAATCACAAGAGGCCCTGCCCTTCTGGATTTTTGGTGTACAATGGTCTGGCCAGGCCATTTTGCTATTCAAGGGAGCATGAGAGCCTCTGAAAAAGTTCCCAGAAACTTTCTGTCCTTGGTGGTGGTGGCGTTAGTTCAGCGGAATTGAATGGGGCCTTTTCATGGCCCCTGTCTGGCCTATCCCTTTCTTGATTTCATTGAACCAAGTGTTTATTGAACTCTTTCTTTGGGCCGGGCATCATGCTAGTTCTGAGGATATACAAAATCATAAATGGTCTCTGTAATATTGGAGCTTTAGAGACCAGTGGAGAGACAGATGTGGATCAAATATGCAAATAAATGTTCTAGCTCAAGTGCTCTCAAGGGAAGAAGTGTTTGGTGAGGAGATTTAATCTGGAGGTGACAGGGGTGACTTGTTGAACACAAAGACTCTCCTGGTGGTCCATCTCATGATGACACGTGGTCTGGAAAATGTGCAGCTGACTGAGTGTTTATGGAGCTGGAGATGCTCCTCCGCAACCTTCTTGAATGAGCATTTGCTAAATGAATGGCAAGTAGCGCAATGCTGAGTCAGCAGAACCAGCAGGGCCTCCAGTGAGAGCTGCCGAGCACCCCGCCAGCTGGGTGACCTCGGGCGAGTTGTTTCTCCCCGTTTAAAATACAGGGAGAGCAGGCGCTGCGCTGCAGAGCCGTTGGGAGGATGGGGAGAACATATATCTGAAGTGCCCAATAGGTTGCAAACTGGCCCTAGACCTGTTTGGTTTGTTCTTCACCATGTTTGAAAGACAATTTTATGAATCGCCAACATGAAGATTTAGAAAGAAAAGTCCAGATTTCTGGAATCTCTTGAATAGTCAGAAGATCTGGTCCCCTTTGTGCATGTGTTTCTACAGGACGCATTGCAGAGGCCACCCCCATCTGAGGCTCATGTTTACCATTAAATTTGCGCTGTCCACACCCAGCCCACCGCTAACAGTCACAGCATTTAGGTTAAGAACTGTTTGAGATGTATTGGGTCCCTTTGAACTCTTTTTTTTTTTTTCCCCCACATGATTTCCAGACCCCAAGACAGCTGCTAGGGCTTCAACACAGATTCTTTTCCTGTAAGACACC